>CM034301.1:32384087-32466483 GCA_019925795.1 Dendrobium chrysotoxum | reverse complement strand
TGTCAATCATCAAACTTCCAAATATTGCTATGACAAACTCAAGAAATTACACTAATCATAACAATTATATGTCTATCTACGAAATTTCTATTGACAAAGCGCAATATTAATTTCACTGAACACATCAATATTACTGCATTAGAGAATCAACATGTTCTATGAATTTTTTCCTTAACAAATGGATCAACAAACATATATTTCAATGCACTGTGTCTAAGCGGTATAATGTTATATGAACATTAGATTAGTAAAACATTCCACAACAAAATGTTTACAATATAAATAAAAAGACTAGAAAAAAGTTGTAAATAAATGAGATACTTGAAATGTGTAATGCTTCGACCATCTAAAATGATAAATAAGAGAAATAAGTGTCTTGATATCGTACATGTTTTTCTTTATTCAATGTGGAGCTCATTGAATGATTCTGACAATCTAGCTTTTGAGAGAATCTACTCCACAATTTATTTGATCAGTGTCACATAAAAATCTCTTAAACCTTGGAGAGGTCAGCAAGTTTGGAAAACATATAAGAGCAGAAGATTCATTATTATTATACAATGAACATATTAGGAATTATTTTTAATTCAAATATTTAGATGAATCAGGTACAAACATGTGTAAGAAAATTTATTGTCCATCCAAAAAAATATAACAATTTAAGCTTTGCTTTCAAAAGACAGGGAATAAATTAAAGTATTCAAAAATTTATTTAAGAAAAATTTGAAATTATTTTCAAGCAATATATTCAAATACATTGCACATTCATTGAACGGAATAGATTCTTCGCATGCTTGAAAACTGTACAAGTAATTTTGGGAAATCAATTAAAGCTAATTTTGGAATAACAATAAAAATAATTAATTAAGAGAACTAGGAGGAAAATATTTACTTGAAAATATACTTCTTTAAAATTTAAGCCAATCTCATCAAATGTATTTAGCTAGAAACAATGAATTGAAAGATATGTCTGCTAATTGTAACTTACCATCTTTGGCGCGAAAGAAACAAAAGAAAGTTTAGCTCGATTGCTGTGTGCGTTGTGACCCTTGGTAATAAGATTACAAGAGCTGTCAGATTAAATATCTCAAATTGGAGAAAAGGGGATTTATTGAGGGAAAAGCTGAAACTGTGATTTGCTACAAGGTCTTGGGGGTCGACGGGTGTTGCTGTTGTGCTTCCTCCAGCAGTACTTATGTTTTGGGTGATACCCTCCTGGGTCCATCAATGCTTTTGGTTGTCGGTTTTTCTGGTGGTTAGTTTTGATTTCTGTTTTCGGGAAAACTCAGTCCTAACTTCGAATCAGTGATAACTTCTGGTTGACTTTATCATGTCGGGCAGGTTTTGCTCTATTTGGGCTTTCGACAATGATGAATTCCTGCCTATGACCCTCCCCTTGGATGGTCCTCGGGCGAAGAGGGGAGCCGTTGATTATGCTGCTATTTCATATGATCAATCTCTTCTAATCCTGAGTCCAGGCCGCATGATGTTTTTGCTTTCACTATCCCGTTCTTGCCAGCAACTCTTACAGATCTAGACAATTTTTCATACTTCCAGGGACACTTGGAGATTTTTTGAAGCTTCTTGTTTTCTCGAAGACTTTTTCTTTTTGTTTTTACACAATTCTCTCACACTTGTAATTTGCTTTATTTAATAGTATGGGCTCTGCTCCTAATTTCCCAAAAAAAAAAAGAAAAAAGAGATGACCTGTTTCAAATATAATGAGAAGATCGCTGTAAGAAGTTTAGGCTTTCATTGTGAGCTATTGTATTGGTATAAACATTTGCTAGACTACTGTGATTATTTTTCATTGCAAAAGCTTTTCATAGTGATTTTGAAACCTCAGGGGAAAGTGTATTGTGGCTAAATGTTTTGCGACGATTCTAATTGTAAGTAGATTGTTCAATGATTTTAACCACTGCATTTTTTAGGCATGTTGTAATGTTAAAAACCACTACACAAATGGAGAATTTACTTTTTGCAGTGGTAAAATTTGTTATAATTCTAGAGACTATATACATTACAATGATTCATTTTTTAACTTTTTTTATAAAAATATAATGTTGTATTATACGGCTAAAATTTATATATTATATATATATATATATATATAATATATATATATAAATATATATATATATATATATATATATAATTTGCCAGACCACCATCTAATAAAATAATTAGATTAATGATTTAATTATAATGATAAAAATAATAGGCTAAACTAATTATTGCTAATTAATTAGAGATGTATTTTCACTAAGCTATGCATCATTACAACTAAGGGATGCTAGACTACAATCAAGGCTTATTTGATTGACATGTTTATGCCAACAATCACAAGTGCATTTGAATAATCTAACAAGAAATCCTAATTAACTTTTGTTTTTGAACTCCTCTAACCCCTCTGCAAGTGTTTGGAAGTATTTTGTGTACATATGAGTCTTCATGTATTCTGAAATGAGTCCGACAGAGTCTGTTTGCATGTTTAAGCAAGTATGAATTTTTCTCTGGACCACCCTAGCGATGGATTTGGTAGTGCTTTGGCGCCTATGCTCTTAGAAACGTTAAAAATTAATTCAATGCTATGAATTTTTGAAGGAGCGCCGTGCTGCCATCATGAATTTTTATATTAATAATATCCAAATTCACTATTCTGCCGATATGTTGCATTTGAGCAACTGCCTAGTGAGAGATAGAGAGAGAGTTTTCTAGTGAGAGAAACTTCATTTTGGTTACTTAGGGCCATTTTGCAGTTGTCGGCTCAACTGGGAAAGTTATTCAGGTCAAGATAGGTTATGTTTTGCCTATCATAGTTTTCAAAATTTAAAATTTTTGGAACTATTTTTATCGAATTTATAATTTGGTTTTATAAAAATGAAGTGTTATCAGATTTTGGCATCTTTCATCTGTGTAGCTTTTTATATGTTGTTGGTACAACTATTCTAGCCATTTCGGTTATTCATTAGAGATTTTTCTTTTGGTGATTTTGAAATGCAATAATTTTTATCAATATAAAAATTTATTTTGACATCTAAAATTAATGTTTTAGTTAAGTTAAAACTTCATAATGCTATATACATAATCCCTAATAATATGGTAAAAGTCTAAAAGTTTAGTTTTGGCAACCTGGAGAACACCGGGTGGAAAATTATTTGACAACCGTTAGGACATTTTTTTATAATTATACAAAAATGTTGTGATCACTTCATTTTCTTATAATTTATAATTATACAAAATTTGACATTTTTTTATAATTATTTCAATATCTATGATTGAAATATTTGAAAGAATACATAGAGAGAAGAGATTCTGTTGGCGGTGAGAAGAGATTCTGCTATCTGTTATATATTGGAAGCTCTGAAGCCTGAGAGCTATATTCATTAAGAAGAGATTATGTTGGCGGCGAGAAGAGATTCTTTTGGCGGTGAGAAGAGATTTAATTAATTATTACATATAGAAAGTGGCGGCCTAAGATTCATTCTGATAATTACTATGAAATATTTGTTTATATTTCAATCAATATCAGCACAGTTCAATAGTTATTTAAATGCTTATTTAAATTTAGTATCAATATGTATTTCAGTTTTAGCTTTTCGTACAATACTTCAGTTGATTACTTCAGCATTTTCAATCCTTTTAATTTCAGTTGTTGATTCCAATCTTAGGTTGGTGTAGCCTACTAAGCCGTGTTAGCTCACTCTTGCTTTAACTTTTATTTTCAAGCCTGAGAAAGAGTAAGAAGGAAGTTGAGTAGTTTTGATATCAAGCTCTGGTATGTTCTATAATTATGCTGTTTAGTTAGTTTTCTTTTTACAAGCTTGACTTTATTTTTTTGTACTTTTATATTGTCTAGCATTATTGTAGATAGATCTCATATTGAACATGTATTTTTAGATGATATATAAAAAAAAATATTTTTGAGATTCAGTAGTCTTCTATTTTATATTATTTTCAGTAGTGACTTTGTGTCATATATAAATTGGATGTTTTAATTTTTCAGCCCTTCTCCAACTGGATCTTGGGGTCAATTTCTACTTTTTTTCGATGATCGTGCATGGTATGACCTGGGGTGTTGAGTCAACCATATCAGGTTAGGTTGTGACATTGGTTCCAAGCATTAACTTTGTAAGTATGTCAATAGGATTCTCATCTATATGAACTTTTTGAACTTCCACTGTGTGTTGAGCAAGAACATCTCTAATGAAATATTATATGTTATAAATATGCTTTGTTCTTTCATGAAATACTTAATATTTCATCAGCTGAATTGTACTCAGATTGTCATACTAAATAACTATCTTCTTTTTATATTCTCAAGCTCCTGAATGAAACCTTTAATCTAGATGCCTTTTTTTATTACCTCGTAACAATTATGCATGTTCCTCTATAGTTGATAAAGACAACTAACTAAAGATAGATTTCTAGCCCATTATATTATTGTAGATTGTAAAGATATATCCTTTGAAAAATCTATGTTTGTCCAGCTCTCCTACATAATCAGAATCTATAAAACTTGCAATTTGCTCACTCCCATATTTTTTCCTTTCTATAAATCAAAACAACATCAACTAATCCTTTGAGATATTTAAAAAATCCACTTAATATCCCTCCAGTGCTCTCCTTTAGAATTAGCCATGAAATTTTAAATTATACATGTGTTGTAGGCTATATTAGATCTAATGCAAGCTATGGAGTATGTGAGACTGTTAGATATACTTGCATACAGAGCTTTACTTAAATACCTTTTATCTTTTTCAACTATTAGAGATTGTGACTATCATGACCCAACCTAATATGACCTGACCCAACCTCTGAGGTCATACCATGTTTGATCGTGGCAAGAAGAAAAAACTTAAACATTCAATTTATATATGATATAGAGCCACTACTAAATATAATATAAAGAGAAAGACAGCTGAATCTCAAAAATGATTTTATACATCATCTAAAAATATATGTACAATCTAAGGTCTATCTACAGTAATGCTTGATAATAGAAAAATACAACAAAAGTATAAATCAAAGTAGATCAAGGCCTAACATCAAAATTACTCAACTCATTCCTTACCCTTTCCCTAGCTTAAAATCGACATAAAAAATATGAGTAAATTAATACGGCTCAGAATGCTATGAAATCCTAAATAGAAATCAACCAAAAGAACCAAAAATGCTAAAATAATCAACTGAAGTGTTGTACGAAAAGATAAAACAAATACTAATATTGAATGCATTTAAATAACCATAAAATCGTATTGATACTGAGTAAAATATAAACAAGCATTTCATAATAACTATCAGAATGGCTCTCAAGCCCCAATTTTTCATATATAACAATTAATAGAATTCATTCTCGCCGCAACAAAATCCCTTCTCACTACCAACATAATCCCTTCTTAATAATGTAGCCCTCAGGCTCCAAAATTTTCAACACATAATAGATGTCAGAACCCCTTCTCCCCAACAAAAATCCCTTCATTCCACAAATTCATCCAAATATTTAATTTAAATCACATTCCTTTTCATTTATGATATGGAAATTTAGATACTAATGATAGGGCATTCGAAAGGATCATGGGCTCTAAACATCCAAGAAGAGTACGAACATAATAGTTTTGTACCATTTGTCCATGAAATAGTATCATCGATTGTGGTTTGCTTGAGGTGCAATACTTGATGAGCACTTACATACACTATAAAATGAGATGAGATAATTCATGCAATAATATCAAGGTCATTGTTCACCTCCAAGAAGGTCAATATGGTATGTAAAATAAATAATTATAAATTTTCATTTAATGTTTAGTTATTATAACAATATTTATTGATAATTTATTTTTTTATTACTAGAGAGATAATAATCATTTAGACATTTTCCATGGTTTTCTCCATGGCTGCTGCCTTCCATCTCCCTCATTCTTCCTCCGCCATCGGGCTCTTGATCTGGCCATGATATTCTCAGAAATTCTCTTGTATGTGTTAGGGAAGTCTTTCTTAACCTTCTCATGGTGTTTTCTTTCTTTGGTTGCCTTTCGGTTGATTAAAGTTTGCCTATTTTGGGAAAAAAATTTTTCATTATTTTCCTATGCTACCCCCTCTAGTGAGGGTTTCCTTAGACCATATGGCGAGCAATTATAGTATGATTTCTTATCTAAGATTTCTTGATGGTCAAAACCTCTTTTAAAGATGTACTTTATAGTTCCTCTTCCTCTACACCCTTTAATTTTCGAAAGCCACCACTCACTATAGAATGATGACGTTATGGATTTCAGAGGAAGAGGTCGAGGCTTTAGCTGCCCCTTTTCAATTTGCTTTGGTCGATAAATTTGCCTTTCGTAGACCTAAACTCGATTAAATTTGTAGTTTCTTCCTCAATCTCAAGCTCATAGGAAATTTTTCAGCCACCCTCCTTAACCCCCATGATGTTCTTATCAAATTATCCAATGATTTAGATTGCAGCCATGTATTCAGGCATAGATCCTATTATGTTTGTAATTGTTATCTAAAACTCATCATGTGGTCCCCTTTCTTTGATATCTCTTTCAAATCACCGATTGTTCTGATCCGGATATTTTTCTAGAGTTTAGGCTACATCTTTTCTCACCCAAGATCTTGTATGTTTGGGTTCTCTTTTTGGTCGTCCATTACAAATTGACAATGTGACTGTTGTTGGTTCTTGGCCTTATTTTGCTAGGGCTCTTATGGAACATAATATTTCTAAGCAGTATCCAAATAATGTTTGGCTTGGCACAAAATTTTTTGGCTATGTTTAGAAAGTTCTCATGGATGATTTCTCGGCATTATGTGATTATTGCAAAATCTTGGGTCATTATAAGAGTGAATGCTATCTACTTCACCCACATTTGAGGAAAAAACCAAGCACTAAACTTAGAGTTCTGGAAAATGATTTTAAACATGCATCATCTCCTCCTTTTGTAAGAAATGTGTTAATCTTTGACCTGATCCTAAAAACTAACAACTATCTTATTATTGATGTTCTTGTTCCCTCTATTCCTACAAATAACCCTTTATTTAATGTTAAGCTGTCTGATCTTAACTTGGTTGATTTAGTTAACACTTACACGGATAATGTTGACCTCATTTTTATATGGGGTTAACTAAACAAAATTGAATCCAAACTCAATACAAATCCAGCAAACTTAGTGGCATTTACTCATATTAGGGTCTAATATTTTTTAAAAATATGAGAACTTTAGAAACTAATGTAAATCAAAAAGTCATGTAATAAACCCTTTATTTAATGCATTAAAATATTCAATAAAATACAAAATTTATTAAATAACCAAATTTCAGTAAATCATCAATCCAATCAATCAAGTCAAACTATAACATTAAAATGTACAACCAATATTTCATTGATAAATTTTTTACGATTAACTACCCCAGGCTCCAGGATTAAATGTCCTAAGGAGGCCTTGGGTCCTCATGCCTATTATGACAATATCACAAATGAATTTGATAGAATGCAAACCATAAACGACAAGCTTAATAAATCATTATAAGATAATAACAATCCTAAATAATTTAATCAATAAACTAAATCAAATCTAAACCCAAAGATACTTATTGGTAACCCGGGCCTATGAGGCTATTAAGTTATCCCAAGGAGGGTGAAATAAA
This sequence comes from Dendrobium chrysotoxum, assembly GCA_019925795.1. NCBI lineage: Eukaryota > Viridiplantae > Streptophyta > Magnoliopsida > Asparagales > Orchidaceae > Dendrobium > Dendrobium chrysotoxum. Next base: position 32,458,839 of record CM034301.1, on the reverse strand, counting down.
TCTCACGTCCTTGGTATAAACAAAGACAGTTATTGTTTAACCAAAATAATTAATAATAAATTACTATTAAATGGAAGCCTTCATATTTTATATAAATTTCAATTGAATGGCATAAGTGTATTAAATTTTGAGGCCTAAGGACTAAAACACCTAATTAAAATTTACGACTTTAGAGAACCAATGATTAATCAATTCTAATACTTAAAATCAACTTTAAAATGAACATCAAAATATCAAACTTAAATTAAAATTCCTCTTAGCACAAAAACAAACAAAGTATAATATTAGAACACCCTAAACAATTATAAGCCTAGGAAATATCCAAATCACACTGCCTCATACACACACCTTAGATGGCTTGTTAGGACAATCAACTCAAGTTTTAGGCTAAATTATTGTTCTTCCTTACATACTTTTTTTTATTTGATGTAACTTTACATGGATTTCATTGTATGTTGGTTATCATGGTTAATGTGATTTTTGTTGATTATGATGTGATGATTTTACTATATTACTTATAATATGATTTGATGGGCACTAGATTTCTCTTAGGTTAGGAATGATCTAGATGCTAATGGAGTTTTTTGCAGGTGTTCATCCTTATGGAGGACTATAAAAAGGGAGCTAATTAAAATATAATTAACAAAATTTTCTACTTGCACTAAAATTACTAAGCCCCCTAAAAATTAAAAGCATGGCCAAGTAAATGTGCTGACTCAAATGTGAGCAACTGGATATATATATATATATATAAATGCTTTAGATTCTACTTTATTTTATATAAATTACTTATGATAACGTGTACGGAGTATAGACTCATTTTACATTTTTATGTGTAAATTTAAATGTACAAGAGTTGTGAAAGTAATTTAAAATGGGATATTCAATTTCTAATTTGAAATCTAAAGAGAAAAAAAATGACTTGAAATCTAATGAGAAAAGAAACACCCTTTTGAGGAGGAGTTCTTTTTATTTGGATATCCAAACCCAACATATCCAAGGAGCTTGAAGGAAGGAGCTGACGAAGTGGAGATGAAAAAAATATCCCACTTTAAAACTTGTGTCATTCTATAGGATTAGAATCCAAGATGTTGTTAGTGATGCCTAGCCATTTTTAATTTCTGTAGATGCTAGTTTGTAATTAAGTGGCACTTACCATATGAATTTTTAATATTCTATATTCTGATGATGATTATTTAAATTAATTATGTAGTAGAAATTATCTGCTTATCTAAGTTTATTTTTTACGACATGTGAGATTTATTTAAGCTTGGAATGTGTTTAAGCTCCTAAGGACCTAAAAATTTTTCTTATTGTAATTAAATGAAATTATTAGACTAATATGAAAGATAAATGTTTCTAAGAAGCTTGGGCACACCTGGGATTTTCATGCATACATATTTATCTTTTCTTCTTGCTAGGCACCTCCCTGCCTGATTGTTATTGCAGACCACTTGACCTATTAAGGTGCAGCTCTATCTAAGGTATGATATGCATCTCTAGGAAAAAAAATTATTTTTTAAGCCTGATTGTTTAAGTTCATGATATATATTTTTAAATGCAAGATCAATTAACATGTATTACATTAGAAACCAACTAAAGAAATAAATTTTAGTTGCATTAAGCATAATCCCATCATACATAAATAAAGGGGTCAATTAGGAAATTCTCTCGATATTGGCCCAAAAATCCTAAACAATGAGCTTTACCCATCTTTTATAAGATCAAACTCATGATTTTATAGCGCCTAGGTGGTTTAGCTGACATTCCAATCCAAGTCGATGTAAGCCCAGAATATTATTTCATTAGTTAGGTTCAAGTTACTATTGTTTAGAACCCAACTTAGATTTACATTCCAGGGCAGACCCAAAATCTTAAGTCCCCAATATTGAAAATTTAATTCTAAATTTCTAATAAAATGATAACTTGAACTAAAAATTTTCTTCCATCCAAAATTTATAACACAACATAGGATAGATTAAGGTGTTTTTGAAATATTTTATAATCTCAAAACACCTCCTACTCCTCATCCTTTGGCCTCCAAAATAAGTGTTCTAAAATTTGATTCAATCCCAATTAAAATTTCAACATCATTCCCTTTATATCACTCTTTGAAAATCCAAATAAAATTTTTACCATCACTTTAATCGAGATTATTCGTAAGAAGCTTAAACTTCCTACGATATAATTAACTACAAAAGCTTACCTTTATAGGAGATTTAAGACCCCAGATAAAATAAACCCATCCCATTTAGATCCTAAATAGGATGGGAAAAAATTATTCTTTTAGTAAAATTAAAAATCAAAGTCAATCATTATCATTATATTCAAATGATTAGTAATAAATGATATCTTCTCTTCTTGGGGAGATATATCATTTCTTATTATAATTTTGATTATGAAATTAATGATGATATATTAAATTATCATAGCTAAATATATAGTTGAATAATATTTTGACCCTTCAGGGTCAAATGTAGTTCTTTCTTGAATTTGATTATGATAGTCGAGATGAAGTTATGATTTTATAATCTGAACCCATTATAGAATTATATTTTTACCTTCCAAGGTGATATATTATTCATGATGGCATGTTCAACTTCAAATTAAAAATCCAAAAATATATATATTTAAATTTTCCCAAAAATACAAACATAATTAATTTGCACACTTCCCGAGCAAACAATAACAAACATACAAAAATGTTAAAATTCCATTTATGAGCATAATGTGGAGGTTTTTATTGGTGATCCATCCAAATTTATTGATGTTTCTAAATTGGTCTCAATTATTATTGATACGTCACAAAAAATTGTATGGATCATGCACGAATTTCGAGGTGTGTTCAAGCTAGAAACTTTCAAAATTAAATTCGGGATCCTCTGAATTCCTTCAGCAAACCTATAGTCAAATTGAACATCTCAAAGAGACGAACCTAACAACACCAAAATTGGTCCAACCCGAGCCCAAACGGGTCCAAATCGGGGGCACGAACCATATTTAGAAGGATCAAAGCATTATTTAGATGCCAAAATGATATTCAAATATGGCATGCTTATAGTCAAATCGAGCGGCTCGGCAAGATGAATCCAATGAGCCTAAGATTGCTGAATTATATCATCGCTAAGGCACATAAACAATTGAAAAACTCTCTATAATCGGGCGAGTCAATAAGAGCCATTCGATGGAGCACTCCGAACTTGCCTCGGATCTCCTCTATATTTATGGGGTGTGCTACTCATGAAAATCTATAAATAGACCTCCACTCTCTACATGAAGGAGACCTTTTGGCTAGAGAGTGGAGAGAGCTCTAAGGCTTCAAGAGCTCTAGCACCATCGTAGGCAAACCCATGAATGCCGCCAAACTTCCGCCCAGCCGCTACTAGACTTCCCCCTGGCCGTCGATCGCCCTCGACCTTCATACCGACCATCGTCAGACCATCGCCCTGCTGCCAAACACCGCCGGACTTCATCCCCACCTTCGTCGGACCACTGCCCGACCGCCGACCACAGTCGGACTTCCACCCGGCCGTCAACCGCCGCCGGTCTTCAGCCCGACCTTTACCGGACCATCGCCTGGCTGCCGACCTTCACTGAACTTTCGCCCAGCCGACGACCGCCTCCAGAATTCCACCCGATCGCTTAACTTCAACTCGACCGTCGTAGGACCACCGACCACCGGCGGACTTCCACCCGGCCGTTGACCGCCACCAAATTTCTGCCCAACCTCTGTCGGATCATTCCCTGTCAGCTAAACTTCTGCCCAGATGTCGTCGTACTTCCATCTGACTGTTGCCAAACCTTTGCCTAACTCTCCAAGCTACTGTAATTTGGCCACCTCTATGTCGAGGGACAGGTCAACCCTTGTAATTCACTAAAGTTTAATGGAATCTTTTCACCTAGGCGAGGCCCCATGGTTTTTCCCTTTCAGGCTTTCCACGTAAAAAAGTTTGGGTGTTCTACTTCTCTATTTCTGTTTGTGTGCCGGATATCTATGCATTACTAAGACAAAAGTTCACTCACTCTACCGCCGCAAATATTCCAGGACGCAATAATTATAAACCCCAAATCCTCTCTATTTAATGAAGACCATGTGAATAAAATGTATGGGATCTCCCAAGGAAATCAAGATTTTGTTAGGAATCCAAATATCATTCTGATGGGTTCAGCCCTTTTGCTCACTTTTGCTCACTTAGTTTCTAATTGGGAAGAAGGAGAGATAAATTATGTTGATGATGAAGTATACCAAAACAGTACAGGAAAAACGTCATTTTTCGACGGCCATGTTCATCGAAAAATGGTCAAATTTCATTGAAAATTAGTATTTTCGGTGAATTTCCGACAGAAATATTTCTGCCAGTAAAACATGCATCAAAAAAGTCCTTCCGGCACAAAAAATTCTGTCGAATATATTTTTGGCAAAAATAATCATGTTGTAAAATATTTGATGAAATTTTTGGCCAGAAAAATTTAAAAAAACATTAAATTCTATCTAGTAAAGCCAACCAACTCGATCGGCCCACCCCCACAAGCCCGCTGCTCCCTAGCCTATATGTGCGCCCACCCCATCCTGCCGACCTGCCTGCAAGCCCACCCGCCAACCTAAGTGCTCAGCACCTATGGAGAGGTTATAACCCCACCCACCGTACCCGCAAGCCCGCAACCATCACTCCGCTAAGGCAAATCTGCTTAAAGGGCCTTTTTATTTAAATTATAACTTATAAAATATAAAAGTCATTATTATTTTAAAAGTTAAACTTATTTAATTAATAATTATTTTAATAACTTATAAAGATAAAACTAATTGATGTAATTTAATAATAATTTATTAAATTAGTTAATTTCATTTAAAAATATTTAATTTAAATAATTTAATTTGATAATAAAGTATTAAATTATTTAACTTAATTTAACAAAATAAATAATTATAAATATTTATTATAGTCATTTTTTAGAAAAATTTCATTTCCATCAAAAATTTCTTCAGAAATAAATCTGTCGGAAAGCCAATAAAAAAATCCATCAAAAATTCGCTGAAATTTGTGACGAATTTATTTCCGTAAAAAATTGCTCCAAAAATTAGTTGTTTTCTTGTAGTGTAAGTACATTCAGAATTTGGATGATATCAATTTAATTAATATCTTAAAGGACAATTTTACTTTAGTTACATCTAAGAAAAAAAAAGAATAAAAAGAAAATATAGCTTAATTTGCCTATTTATAATAATATAACTAGATCTAATACTTATGGTAGGAAAGTTTCTCATGTTTAATATAATTATTTGAAATGTTAGGAGTGTGGGTAAGCTAGATACTCATTTTCGTATTTGAAATTTATGCGGGATTCATAAAATCTCTTTTTTAGCTCTTCTTGAACCTAAGGTTGATTCTTCCAAATTATTTTCTTGTTCAAAATAGTTGGGGCATTGATTCTTCATTTCCTAATTCTAATGGAAAATGTTGGGAAGTTTTGGAAAATGAATATCAACTTATTCATTATTGGTGATTTTTATTAAGTTCTGCATTGAAATTTTTCTAATTCCAATGCTTCTGTGATGGGTTCCCTTATATATGCTAGCTGCTCTAAAGTTGGTTAAATTCCTTTGTGGCAAAACTTGGTTGATTTTGATAGTTACTATAAAGGACCTTGATTTGTGAGAGGTAATTTTAGCATCATCTCCAAGGCTTCTAAAAAACTTGGAGGTGCTCCTCCTAATTTATCTATAATGGATGATTTTAATAATACTATTTTGGAGTGTGGTTTATTTGACATTGGATTTTCTGGTTCTAGCTTTACTTCTGAAGCAAAAGAGCATCGAAAAGATTAGACAAGATTCTATTCAATAATGAATGGCTTTCTTGCTTTCCTATTTCCTCTATAGAGCATCTTAGTAGAATTGCCTCTGATCATATCTCTTAGCTCTTTAAAACTCTGCATAATAATTCTAATGGCATTTCCCCTTTTTGTTTTCAAAATATGTGGCTTCAAGCTCTTGATTCTTTTAAGGCTGTGAAAGATAACTGGCTAGCTCCTATACATTATTATGAGGGGAATAATGACATGATTCATTTTTCTTTAAAATTAAAGCATGTTAAAAAGGTCCTTAGATAGTGGAACAAGAATATGTTCCTGTTGACATCAGTTTGAAATAGAAAGGTATTTGCTTGGCTTCCAAATGTCAATGTTGCTATCATATTGAGACCTTAAGACATGTCATCTTGAATGGTCCAGTTGCCTTTAAGGTATAGTCTTATCTGGAGATAGGTATTGGGTTAAATTTTTTTCGAATAATTATAATTTCTACTACTTCGTTAGGGCTGCAAACGAATCGAGCCGAGCCGAGTATGTGAGTGTTCATGTTTGAGTTCATTTATCATTAGCATGTTCAAGTTTGGTTCGTGTTTGATTCGAGTTCTATTGTTTGTGTTCATGTTTGGTTCGTTTAATTTAAGGGTGTTCATGTTTGGTTTATGTTCGGTTCATGTTTGGTTCGTTTAGTGTTTATCGAGCTTAAAACAAATAAGCATTAACGAGCAATATTCGTGGACATATTTAGCAAACAATCTATTGAAGAAACAAAACATAAATTTGTTCATGAACATCTTAAACTAACAATCTAGCAAACATGGACAAATATGAAATGTCTCTTGTTCATGAAATTAACTTTATCCTATAAAACACACTATCAAAACAAATATATCATATAAAATAAAGCATGATGATATTTATATTATGTATATTTATCAATTTTATAATTAAATATTAATCGAGTTTTTATCGAACTTATTCACGAAAGCTAAATTGAACACGAATCAAGCTTTTATCGAGCTTTTTATCGAGCTTAATGTTGAGTTTGTTCACGAACTTCAAATGATGTTGTTCATGAACATAAATGAACTGAACACATTAGTGTTCAAGCTTGTTTATTTAAGGATCGAGTATTTAAAATATTGTTTAAGTTTGTTTATTTATATAGTTAAACGATCACAAACGAGCTTTAATCGAACCGAGCATCGAGTAGCTCGTCAAACGTTTGGCTCACTTGCAGCCCTATACTTCGTAGCTGGATTGTTTAATAAAAGAACTAAATGTCATATTCTTATTGTTACTCCTTTGGTAGTTTTCTAGCTGCTATTGAATGAGAGAAATAATAGTAAACATCATGGTGTCAAAATAAGATCTGATAGGGTTATCATTTCTATAAAAATTAAAATCCTACAACTTTCAAATGCTAAAATTTTTCTTCTAAGCATTTCAGAGTAAAGGAAACCTGGTCCACCATTTTCAATATTGATTGTTCTAACACTAGTGGGGCCATTACCCCCAGAATTGTGAGGTGGAATAAACCCTTAAAGATGAGTTTAAACTTAACATTAATGGTTTTGGTTCTAATATTGGTTGTGGCTATGGTGGTCTAATCTGTAATCATGATCATTTGATTGGTTTTATTTCTAACATTCCTAAATGTAATGTTGTTTGTGTGGAGTTAACTGCTCTATTTAAGGTTCTTTCGTTATGTGTTGATACAGATTGCAGGAATATTTGGATCAACTTTAGTAAATTCCAAAAATATGTCATAATGCCAACATTTTCTACTTGTTCAGCAAAACAATGAACTTGCTTGGTAGATTAAACTATAGAATTTCTCATAACTTGAGGTAAGGTAATGCTTGTGTTGATTGGTTGGCAAAAGAAGGACCAAGACCAATGACACTATTTTATTTAATAATATTTTTTCACATAGAGTTCTCAATGGTAGGATTAGTCTTGATGCTTTGGATGTGCCATATATTAGAAGTTAGCCGTATTTAACAAGAGTTATATATTTATGGGTATTACATATTAGCTATCCCTAATGCTTTCCGGTTATGATGTCCCTGCTTGGGTACTACTTGTTGTTGTTCTTGTACATAGCTATATGGTTAAGTGGATGTTTTGTGCTACAGATATTTTTAATATTAGTTATTTATGTTGCAGTTGGATTATTGTTGTGATATGGTTACTACTTTGATATTATTATTTTTTGTGTGTTAATAAGATTTGTTGTTCTTCTTTGTTTTGAGGGTCTTTCATCAGGTCTTCGAATGATTATTTTAGAGTGGAAGCTAGTTTTTTCAGTCAATTGGTCTCTACTTTCGATTTACTGTCCTATTTATATTCTTATAGCTATTCTCTGATTGGTTGATTGATTTGATTTCTTTGTGTGATTTAGGAAGGATAATGTGGGCTATGATTGCAGTTATTTCTCAAATATTTGGAAAATTTCCCTTGTTGCTTTCAATTTTGATGGTCTCATCTTGTGGGCTTATGTGGCTCGTTGTTAGTCAATTAATTTTGTCAATTTTGATGGTGGTTGTTGGGTATGTGTGTTCTGGTAATTTTGTGTTGTTTCTCCTTGTTTGGACAATCTTCCTGTGGCCTTGTAAATTGTAGTTTTCCTCAGTGATAGTGGGTGGCTTATTGTTTCTTATTTCAATTTTGGTTTTGTTATTGATTTATGTTCGAGGATGTGTGTCTCACATTGAGAATTTCTCAAAGATTGGTTAAAAATTTTGATATTACACTTATCATAGCCTAATTATGCCCTTCTCATTTCATTACATTTCTTCGATGCTCAATACAATCTTAGAGTTTTTAGTCTTATATCTCTTACATTTCATTACATTTCTTCCATGCGTGGCACCTTAGGTCATCGTGGCCTTTCTTGCCTTCAAGGAAGTAATTTCTTTCATTTCTCCTTGCATTTTATCATTTTCTGAATAGTTCTCTGGTTTCCTTTCTGATTTGTCCACCGGTGACCTCTCCGGCTGGCATGGCGTTAAATCAAGTAATTAATCCAGGCTTTTTAGATGGCCATGCAAATTCTCGTTCTTTTCTTGAGGCCCTTGCTGAGGCTTCTTTATTGGTAGAGTTTCCTGATCTTAAAACATCTACTCACTGTGGCTTACCTTCCTTATGGATTTTGGAGGAGGAATTTCTTTCTTTGGCAACACCATTTGTGTTCTCACTGATAGGAACATTTCCTAATTTCCAACCTCCAATTGATACTATTCGTAAATTTTTTGTCTACCTCAAGCTTATTGGTAATTTTTTCGTTACTCTGTTGAATCTAAAGCATGCTTTAATTAAGTTTGTTAAGTATTTAGACTACAGCAGAGTCTTCTCTCATCATTCTTATTTCGTGAATAAGTGTTATATGAAGTTATCTAAGTGGTTTTCCTTCTTTGATGTTAATGTTAAATCTCCTGTTATCCCTATTTGGGTTTCGTTCCCCAACCTGTGCCCTCATCTCTTCTCTCCCTGTTTCCTTCACAATTTGGGGTCATTGTTTGGTAAGCCATAAAAAATTGATAATGCCACTGCTATTGGTTTGAAGCCTTCTATTGCTCGTGTTCTTGTTGAGTTAGACATCACCAAATGCTATCCTAATAAAGTTTGGCTTGGTCCTGAAAATTTTGAGTATATTCAGTTTGTGGAAATGGAGGAGTTCCCTCCCTTTTTTGTTCATTGTAAGTGTCTTGGCCATTCGAATATGGGTTGTCATATTTTGCACCCTCCTCTAGCTATGAACTCTACACATGTTATATTTTGCCCTAATGAGGCTAGTCTCAATGGTGATGCCAATCAAGATGATGAGAAAATTTGTAATAGTACAGCTGCTCCTATGCTTAATGTTTAACCTATTACTATTTCTTATTTTCATAATAGAGAGCATATTAATGATGCTATGGGTGCCAATAATAATTCTAATTGCTTGGTGAATTATATAAATAGCTTCACCTCTTCCCCTAGTCCTAATGGTGTGGCTGCTGCTCCTATGCTTAATGTATTATCTATGGGTATTTTTTATGTTGAAAATGGAGAGGGCATTAATGATGTTCTAGGTGCCAATACTACTTCTAATTGTGTGGTGAATCATATAGCTAGCCCCTCCTCTACTTCTACTCATAATGGTGTTGCTGCTGAAAATGTTATAGCTGATGAATTAAATTCTATCCCTTTGGAGCATGGGGAGTGTCAGGTTAGCATCCCTATGGGGAATATTGTGACTAATGTGGTTGTTAAGAATAGTAATACTCCTGTTGTGGTGATTGGGGTTCAGGGGGGGTGGGGTTCTATTTTCTTTGAGAATGGTAATTCCCATTTTTATTTTGCATTGGATGTTTCTGTAATGGTTACTGTTATTTCATTGCCTTTTTCACCTCTTCATGGAAGTGATGATAAGGCTAATTTAAATTGTCCAATTAATCAAACTGTGGATAGTTTGTAATTCTGAGGAAAATTGTGAGTTTGGGGGTCTTCTGGTGACCTCTCTAACGGTCTTTTGGAAGAAAGTGATTTAAATGTGGTTCATGTGATTAATGAGGGCTTCTTTGTGGGTTTTGGTAAGAAAGGAAAGAAAATTAATCGTAAAGTTATAAATTCATGTATTCTAGTGGCAAATCCACTAGATCCAATGTCAAATAGTTGTGGCTTGAGACAGTCCTACTTTATGTTTTATCCGAGCTGTTTGTCTGGAGTTTACGTGGCCATTTGTGGTTGTTGTTTCGTCCTCTAGGGGCCATGGCTTTGTCCAAGTTGTTTGGTGTTTTTCGATTGTCTTGATTTTTTTATGTTTATGTGGCCTTTTGTGGTCGTTGTCTTGTCCTCTGGGTGTTGTGGCTTTTGTTGGTGTTTGGGTTCTTGTGCTTAAAATTGTTCAACTCGCCTTCTTGCTTTCTCCTTCTCTGCTATGTGGGTGTTGTCATTGTCCCTATTTCGTTCTTCTATTTTATTGCTTTGGAGCCTCTTAACTTTATGCAGATTTCTAAGGTGCTCCTACTGATGATCTTGTTTGGAACCTGCTGCTGCCCATCTTGGAACTTTTGCTTTGGTTTGCTTTTTGGTTTGCCTTCCTTCCTTATTTTTCTTATTTTATTTATTTTTATTGATAGGATCTTTAGCTCATTAGGTTTTGCTTCAAATGTTGTACTTTTAGAGAGCTTATGATCCTCAGATAACATGTAACCCCATTTTTAATAATGCGTAAGCCCCTATGTGGGTTTTCCAAAAAAATAAATATTTCTTCCAGGCTTTCATTATTTTGGTTTTTTTCTCCTCTGATTAGGTTGGCTTTTATTGTGGCTGTTTTGGCTGATTTGGATATTATTGTTAGCCTTCATAAGTATCCAGCTACGATTTTGTGTCTTTTGTCTTTATTTCTTTGAGCTAATTATATTACATTTTTTATTGTTGTTTTGTGCTACTCTTTGTATGATGTCTGGTGTTGTTAGTAATGGTTGGCTATTGGTTTTTTTATTTTTTATTTATTTTGGCTCCTCTTGTTTGCTTGTTTTTGGCTCCTCTATTTTTGATCCTTTGCTCCTCTTTTGATGTGCCTTCTCCTTTTATCTCAGGGGGGGCATTCATTCCTAATTAATTTGTCCTCATGTCTCTGTTAGCTCTATTTGTCTTTTCCATGTGTTGGTGCTGTTTGCCATTGGTTTTGATTTGCTCATGGATTTTTCTCTTCCTTTTGTTGTGCCTTTTGTAGCTATGGAGGGTTCTCTTATGCTTTTAAAGGAGCTATAATTGGACTATTCTTGGTATAGCTTTTTGATTTTGGTTTCTTTTTGTGTCCTTTATTATTTTTTGTAGGTACATTTTGGTTGTTAGCTTGATGAACTTAAAGTATATTCAAGTTTGGGCTTATTTTTGGGTTTGGCTTCTTGCCTACTTTTGTATTTTATTTACTCTTTTGTAATTAGATAGCAGTCTTTTATATGTGTGTATGTGTTTTGGTTTAGACATGTTGGTTGTCTTTGGTGATTTTTTTTTCTTTGTAAAAATTTGATTTCGACTATGCTTTGAGTCCTGAGTTGAAGTGCTGTTAGGATTGCCAAGGAGTATTGTACGGGCATCTTGTACTGTTATTTATTTCTTTTTGGATATGAAAAATGGTGGGAGGGTAATTCTTTATTTCATTCAAACTAAATTTATTATTACTTTACTAAAGTTTTGACTTTTCAAGATTAAATCATCTATGCATTTTTTTTGGAAATATTTTATAACTTTTCTTTTTTACTTACAAATTATTACTGATGAATGAATTAAATTAATGATTTTTGTTTTAGTCATTAGAATTTAATGTATGATTAATGATTTACATCATGTGTTAGAAGTATTCTGACATAGTAAGTAATTCATAATTAAAAAAAATGAAGCCTTAGCAGTAGTTCAAATTGCTGTAATGCTTGCAAAACGAAAATGATCTAAACTACCGCAATATATCTTTCCTCTAGAATTGCAATGGTTTTTATCGCTGTAGAAAGTCAGTCCTCTAGAATTGCAGTGGGTTTACCATTGCAAAATGCCCACTAATGCAGCAGTTAAAATCACTACAATATCGTACAATAATTAAAACTGTTGCTTATGCCATAATACTCCATCCCCAAAAGTTTCTAACTATTGTGAAAAGCTCAAAAAAAAACTATATTTTTTTAGTAATATTCTCTTCTTTTTTTAAGGGGGGGGGGGGGGGGGGGCCCAGTCACAGACCTACGCATTAATTAAAAGGGAAAATTATAAGTCCTTAGAAGGGATCTAATGCTCGCTACCGCTTAGAAGAGCAGACATTCAAAATAAAATAAAACCTAAGAACCAAAAATCTCACCTAATTACAAGCAAAAATAAAACCTATAAAACAAACTAGGGATGCCAGGTGCAATGACCTAAAAGAGGATTGCATAGATTTGAATGTTGAAGTGGTAAGCGAACCCTGCAAAAAAATAATAACCTACACAAGAAGAAATAGGAAAAGAACAAATGAAAACAGGCAAAGTGAAGACCCAAGAATGAGGAGAAAGATCCAGCAGCAGACACCTAAAGATAACCAAAGGTAAAATAAAAGGCAACAGACTAATCAGATAGGTGGGAAGAACAACCAGGACAACAGAGAGATCACCAATAATTGGGTGGGAAACAAAGCAGACAGACCAAAATTAACCACCAGCATACATCCAACATAACAATTTTTTTGTGATCTTCTCATTATACGTGCAAGCGATCCCATCTTTACTTTTAATTCAATGTATCAAAATTCCTATGGATGCTTATAAAAAAAATTTTAAAGATAAAAGGATTGTTTGTGCATAATCTCTAGGTCCATGTATTAAATGATTGCATCATTTGTCAATATTTGATTACCATATGAACTTCTCAAGCAAACATTCTATGTTTGGCATATTTTTCTAGCTGTAAATTAAACATAACAATTGGATGCAAAAATAAACACAATGTAATTTTTACTTTTATTGAAAAGTTAGAAATGAACCTCTGCAATATATCTAGCTTCTAGATTAACAACGATTTTTACCTCCACAAAAAGTTTTAGATTTAGACTTGTGGTGGTTTTTACCACTGCAAAATGCCCAAAAATGTTAAAATTGTTGCAAAATCAAGCTGTAGTTAAAACTACTGTAAAACATGCCACGATTCACCTTTCCTTGTGGTTTCAAAATCCTCAACGGAAAGCAACCACACAGGTCCTATAACGATTTTGTCTTTGCAGTAATTTAAATTAGTGCAAAAGCTCAAAATGAATGGAGTCTTAAGGTTTTATTTAGGATAATTTTCTTGCTATTGTATGATGTTATGAAGCAGTTTCTTAGTATAAAAATTTTGAGAAATTTTTCTACTAGAAAGCTACTTTATAAAGTAGTATGAAAGCTGTCCCAAACCAAACCTAAATTTCTTATAATAATTTTCTCAATATACTTGAAACCAATCCTATCATTTAATTCATTGTTGCTAAATACATTTTTTAATACAACAACAACAACAACATAAAGCCTTTATCCCACTACATGGGGCCGGCTACATGAATCCTTTTTCTCCATTGTGTCCTATTAAAAGTCAAATTCTCGTTTAAATCTAATAAAGAAAGATCATTTCAAATATTTTCTAACCAAGTCTTTTTAGGTCTACCTCTACCTTTCTTAACATAAGTCAAATCTAAGACCTCTACTTTCCTAACCGGGTCATCGGGAGGCCGTCATTTATGTGACCAAACCATCTAAGTCGACTCTCTCTCTAATCTTATCTTCCACTGGAGCTACTCCAACCTTTTCACGAATATGCTCATTTCTGTTGACCTCATTTTTGTATGAGGTCACTAGGACTCACTTGGGTTTCTTTTAGTGACCTAATGATGGGGAACTATCCACCCCTCAGTCATAAAGGTCCTAATAAAGACCCAATTCAATCCCAATCGAACCCAGCTCTACCTTTCAACTCAATCTTTAATCTAGCCTTCAATCAATATTCAATCAAATTCCGAATCATATCCAATTAATTTCAATCTTTCATTTGATTTCTATTGATATGAATGGTTCAAGGTCAATCATTTAACTCTCAAATCCAACCCAAATCTAACATTCCAAATCAAACCTTTAAGGTCAATGACCTAGGTCCTAAAACTCTTTCTGGGTGGACTTTCTGTCATCTAGAAACCAGTCAAGTGACCTCCAAATCATGATCCATCAATTTCATATTGTCCGGACATGTCTTTATGACCAACCCTCCAAATTTGAGCTCAATTCGACACTTCTAACCCCAGAAACTGAATCTTTTCCCAAAGGCTGCAAAGCCTTCAGTTATTTACAGTCTATGCCACTAGACTTGCCATCCGGTGGAATTTGACCTTGGTATGCCTTCCAAATCTTTTGACCACATCCATAACATTTGTTATGACTCTTTGACCAATAACCTACACTTTGCTGGACCCAGTGTTGACCAGGGGTCAAAATGACCAAAATTCCCTTTATATGGGTTTTTGATCTTTTCCCCAAAGTTCAACATGACCTTCCCATATCAACCTTCAAAACATATCCCAAAGGATCCTAAATATCATTAGGAACACATTGGACCCAAACTCAACTCTTGGTTTGACCAGGTTGACCAAAAATGCCCCTTAAGATTTCAAATGTCAATTTCATTCCAAATGACCTTACCAATGTATGAAATCACCTCCATTGATCTCAAAATATTCATTTGAACCTTTTGACCCAAAGTCAACCTATGTTTAGACCAAGTTAACCAAGTCAACCATGGTTGACCAAATTAACCCTTAACCTACATTAAGGTCAATTTTAATGCTTGAACCCATTTTAAATAAAATCAATCCCTCAAAATCATTCAATTGGACACCCTTGACATGTCCAAAGCTTTCCAAGTCAAGCTCCCTCTTGGGTTGACTTGTTCAACCCATTTGGAGGAGTCAAAACCCTCTCCAAACCCCTTTAAGCCTATGGAAAGAGGCCAAATCATGGCCACATCACCAAGCCACCTTGGCAATCCATGGCTTAATCCAAAACCTGCTCAAACCTGATATATAGTGACCTATTTCCTCTCTTAAGAAGCCCTAATCCAACACCCTAAACCAAGCCAAGCATTGGTTCATCCAAATGGGGGAAAAGGCTTGTGGTCCCCTTTCCCATGAACCAAGAGAGGTCACACTCACCACCAACCCTATTCCCTAGCTTTGGGTAGCTTAGGGGACACTTTTCATGTATCCAAACTCCCTCCAAACAAATCAAGACCATCCAATCCAAAAGCCAAGGGTTAAGGTGGGAGAAACCTAACCTAAGAGAGATTCTTCATTATTCACTCTCCCTCAACTCTCCCTCAACTCTCCTCCAGCCCTCAACCTTCCAAAACCCTTTCCTATCTTCTCCAACCATTTCTAAGGTTTTCCCAAGCCTCTTCCCATCATTTCCAAGCCTCAAATCACTATTTTAGTGAGGAGAGAGCATTCTAGAGAGAGAAAGAGGATTTTCCAACATAACTTTTGATCCTGAAAGATCTAGCTCTTGGTGTCTTCATCAAAGTTATAGAGGATCACTGTAGCTTTCCAATGAGTTTAAGATCTCAAAAATCTGACAGTTGGATTGTAAGTTATGCTCATTTTAAGTTTACATTTCAATTTGAAACTGCTCAAAAATTTCATTGCATGGGGTCTCCAAACTCTAGGCAATGAAAGTTCATGTTCCCATGAATCTATGTTCCCATGAATCTATGTTTTAAATTTAGTTAAATTTCGACGAGTATTTTAAAAGTTATCAGTATTTCAATTTTCTTATTCATTTTGAACTAAAACGGCCTTAATCGATCTCGGCTGTCCGATTTTCTATCTTTCTCGATCGGACGGATCAGGGTTAGTTATGGCATGGATAGGTGGTTGATAAACAGAACTTCACATGTCAAAATGCCACACACCGCCGTCTTTTTGGCGCCGATCATTGCCAATGATTGGCGCCGGTTATTAATGGACTTAAAAATTCAAAAAAAAAGTCATCACTTTCAAAATTCATAGTAATTTCATTTCTCTACTAAATTAAGTGTTTTTGGACTCGTTGGAAAGATAATTTAGCCTAGTATTTATTAAAATTAATTTTGAGTTGATTTGATTACTGGATTGTGAGATATTTCTATTTCTTTGAAGTCAGTTTTTTATGATTTTCTCACAATCTGGTGGTCAAATGAGCCTCAAATTTTGATGGAAGGTATTTGGGTATCTTTGGCATGCACTATAATTTTCTTAGGTTCAGATATGCATTGAATTGCTGTGATGTGAATTTTAAAAGTAATGGGTCCATTTTAGACCCAAAACTTCGAAAATTCATAACTCTATTTTTTTGTAGAATTAGATTACATGATTTGTATGGTATGATTGCATATGTATCAGGGTTAGCCATACCAAATTTCAAGCATATTTGAATAGTAGAGACACCTAGGGAAAATAATTAAGAAAAAGTCTAGAAAATTTAGAAAATTCCTAGCGGATTGTACACACACCCAATAGGGGTGAAACTTGAACATAGAAAATTTAGTGACATGATGAACCTTATGTTAAATTTCATTGAATTTAGAGGTCATTAAGTTAGAAAATTAATTACCCAAAGTTTCAGCCCTTTTAAGGATCCAAAAAATTCAAAAAAAATGTAATAAATTCAAATTAACTCAAAAATTTCAAATAATATCTCAAACTAACCAAAACTTAGCCCTATACCTAGGCAAAATAAAAGCCCCATGATTGGACTCCTAATTCAACTTTAATTTGGCTTTTGATGAAAATTAATAATTAATTGAATTAATTAAATAAAAATTATTAAAAATCCAAAATAATGTCCAAAAACTTGGAAACACTCCCATGGGTCAGTCCTGACCTTTGAGATTGATTCCATATAGTTTGAGATGAGTTTGGATCAAAATGATCAAAACCTTCCTAATTAGGCAATTTTAAAAATTAAATAATTAGTGAAACTTTGAAAATGCATAACTAATTACAGAAAAATCCAAATAAACAAACTTAGTGTCAATCAAATCCAATTAAGGTCTAATATTTTATAAAAATTTCAAACCTCCAAAATCTGGTCAAAATTAAAAACTCAACTTTTCGATCAATCGTAGTTCAAATCTAGGCCCGAACTTCAAAAAATCATAACTTTTGATAGAAAACTCTAAATTGAGTCTGCTAACAGTCTAATAACTCATCTCAAGTTCTAATAGTTATTAAAAATCGAAAACTTGTAAAATTAATTCTAAATTAAAAAGTCAACTTTTGGCCTCTTTAATTAATAAGTAAATAATTCTAATAAATTCCAAATATCCAATAATTCATTAAAATTTCAGAAAAATTTAATTCGACTAATAAAACACTCAACCAACACTCAAATATATAACAACCACTCTAAAGATGAAGTTTATTGGATGGACTACTCCGAGCTGTGGGGCTAAGTGTCCTAAGGAGGCCTGGTTCCTCGAGCTTGGTGGCACAACGCCACGAATGGATTCGATGGAGTGTTAAACATCAAAATTAAGTTACTCTTAATTATTCAAATAAATAAAAATCCTTAATTCAACTACATCAATAAGGTTTTTAGGATGGACTACTTCGGGCTGTGGGACTAAGTGTCCTAAGGAGGCCTAGTTCCTTGAGCCTGGTGGCACAGTATCGTGAACCTGTTGATGGAAAATATAAAATAATTTAACTTTTAAAATAAGTAATTAATTGAATTAATTAATATTAATTTATCATTAATTTCTAACAAACTAAATCAACTTAATTAACCCCGATTGCTACTAGGTAACCCAGGCCTACAAGGCTATTAACTTAGCCCCAAAGAAGGTGAAATAAACTTCATGGCCTCGGTGAGCAAAAAAGGTAGCAATCATTTAACAATTAAAATACATTTAAATCAAACTTTTACTCATTAATACTTAAACTCGAACATAAAATTTTCTTTTAGCCTTTAACAAACTAAAATATTAAATAACTTCAATGATCTAAGCCAGGACAACCGATTCTAGATCTAAGCTAGGCAGGTGTATACTTTTCTATTGTGTGTCAGATTTTTTGAGTTTTCATTGCATGTTATGATTGAAACTGATTGATGTGTGTGCTTACTTTCTTTACTACACTCTGTGAATTGATGTGATGGGCGATTATATTACCTTTAGGTTAGGAATGATCTGGATGCTCATTGAATTTTTTACAGGTGGCCACGCTCATACAGGGCAATAAAGGGGGCTAAATAAATAGTAAATATAAATGCTACAGGTGCTTCAGCTGCTTAGCCCCCAAATAAAAAGAGTGTGGCCAAATATATTTACTTTCCTATACATATATACATATAACTGCTTGGGATATGATTTAATATTTAAATGCTTAGGATAACCCTGCAGGAGAGTCTAGAATTTTCATTTCTATATGAATGTAATTTGTTTGAGAATTGAGTTGTGAAAGTAGCACTTTGAGATTGGTATACGTAGATCCAAAGATTGGATTCCAAAGAGGAAAGGATACCCCATTGGGGGATAGTCCTTATCCATTTAGAACTATAAATTTAGATCATTTTACTATCCAAAGTGAAAAGAGTAACCTCTCCCTCGAGGGAAGAGTTCTCTTTTCCATTTGGGTATCCAACCACAAAGAATCCAAGGAGCTCAAAGAGGAGAAGACCGAGGAGTTGAAGACAAAGAATATCCCACTCAAAGTCACTTACGTCTGTATTAGGATTAGAATATGGGTTGTTGTTAGTGGTGCCCGGTCACTTTTAATTTATATAAATCTAGGTTGTAATAAGCAAGGCAATTTACCTATTGATATTTACTTAATTAATTTTATTATTTAATATGTTTGATTTGATTTGATTGCGTATAGAATTGCCTGCTTTTCTTAGTTTTTTTGGCATTTGCATGTCGCTTTTGTTTTAGCCTAAATACGCGGAGGCTCGTGAGGACATGAAAAATTCTTCTACTTAAACTTTAATAAAAAAATTTAGGATAACATAGAAACTCTAACGCTTTTAAGAAGTAAGCTCGGGACCACTGGGGGTTCTCATTTCATAATTGATGCATTATTCTTTTCCTTTGTTAGGCACCTCTCCGCCTACGGGTTCTGGCAGACCACTTGGCCTATGAGAGTGCAGTTCTGTCCAAGGGGATCTGTGCATCTTTATGATAAAATCTATTTTTAAGCCTTTTTAAAATTTCTTCATACCATTTTATGCATTTTTATCGAGTCTATCAGCATCCATTGCATTAGAAATCAATTTAAAAGTGAGTCTAAATCTTAATTGCATTATTATTTTGCATTTTCACCCAACATAAGTCGAGGGGCCACTTAGGACAATCTCTAGATGTCGGCCCCAACTCTCAAAAACTTTAATAAAAATATCCTACCACTCTTGCATCAAAAGATCGGACTCATGGATTTTAATCGCCTAGGTGGTTAGCTGGCTCCCCAATCAAGGCCGGGGTAAGTCCAGGTTTTGCACTGCATTAGTTAAGTTCGGACAACTGTGTTCCAGTGTCCAAATTTAGATTTAGGATCAGGGGCAGATTTCTTTTCGAATCATAAGACCCCAACCTCCTGGGAATATAATCCTAAATTTCTAATAAAATGCTCAACTCAAACTAAATCCTTTTTTCAATCCAAAATTTAAAGCCCAACACTAAGCTTAGGTAAGAACACTTCTGAATTATTTCAGAATCCCAAAGTGTCTCCTATCCTTCCTCCTTTGACTCTAAAATAACTGCTCAAGCTTGATCCACTCCCTATTTGAGTTTCAAATTCACCTCATTGGTATCACTCCTAAAAAATCTCTAAACAGAATTTCTGCCGTTATTTTAATCGAAAGTATTCGTAGGGAATTCAACCTGTCTATGATGTAATTAACTACGAGGGCTTACACTCGTAGGAGATTTAGAACCCACATTAATTTTCAAAATTGATTTTCAAAACTAAATTAGTCCTCTTTGAGAAAGTTAAATTACTAATGATCGTAATCATTATGTTTGAAAGATTATTGACAAATTATATATTCTCCCTTCGGGGAGATATAACTTTTGTTAAAATGAATTCGAATATAAAATTAACGATCGCTCCTCTTGATTATCATAGACCGATACTTGATTGAACTTTACTTTGACCCTTCAGGGGCCATATAAAGTTCTCTCTTAAATCTGATTATGATATTTAGGACGGGATTTATAATTTTAAATCTGAACCCCATCGTGAAATTTTATCTCTATATCCCGAGGTGGTATATTTTTTTCGATGGGATGTTCGATTTTAGAATTAGAATTCAATATCAATTTTAAAATTCCCAAAGAAAACTAAATTTTTCAAACCCCGCTTTCCAACACCAACAATTTCATATCCTATCTCTAAGGGTAAAGCCACTCATCGACCTGAGCATCCTCATCTCTGCAACACTTAACTTAGAATTATGCTTCTCTTTTAATGGCCAACATTCGGCACCATAAAGCATTGTAGGTCTCACCACCATCTTATAGAATTTTCCCTTAAGTTTGAGGGGTACTTTTCTATCACACAATAAGCCCGATGCACTCCTCCACTTCAGCCATCCCACTTGGATTCTGCTGATAATATCCCCATCTTTTCACCATCACTCTGAACAATAGATCCAAGATATCTAAAACATGTACTCTTATTAATGACTTGATCGGCCAAAGTCACAATCCCCTCACTAGGTCTATTGTTACTAAAATTACACTTCATATATTCTGTTTTAGATCTACTCAAGCGAAAACCTTTAGACTCTAAGGTTGACCTCCACAATTCTAGTTTACCTTCAACTCCCTCTCTAGTCTTATCAATAAGAAGAATATCATGAGTAAAAAGCATACACTAAGGTACATCCTCTTGCAAATGTCTAGTGAGAACATCCATGACTAAAGCAAAAAGATATGGGCTTAAGGCTGATCCTTGATGTAATCCAACCGAAATAGGGAAATACTTGGTCAAACCACCTTGTGTTTGAACACAAGTAATAGCTCCTGCATACATATCTTTAATGATTTGAATATAAGCATTATTAACTCCTTTCTTTTCAAGAACTCTCTATAGCACTTCTCTTAGAACTTTATCAAATGTTTTTTTCTAAATCAATAAATATCATATGTAAATCATCCTTATTCTCTCTATATTTCTCCATCAAACCTCTTAATAAATGTATGGCTTCCATAGTAGACCTACCCGGCATGAATCCAAATTGATTTTGAGAAACATTAGTATCACGTCGCAACCTATGCTCCATAACTCATTCCCATAGTTTTAAAGTATGACACATTAACTTAATTCCTCTATAATTTGCACAATCTTGTGCATCACCTTTATTCTTAAAAATAGGGATTAACACACTCATTCTCCACTCATCTGGCATCTTTTTAGTCTTCAAAACAGTATTAAAAAGTTTAGTAAGCCAAGAAATTCCTTCATCTCCTAAGCATTTCCATGCCTCTATTGGAATATCATCAGGTCCAATAGCTTTTCCACCCTTCATTTTCTTTAAAGCCTCTCTAACTTCAGTTTTACTAATACACTGATAAAGACATAAATATTTATTTTCATTTAGGGTGCTAAGGTCACTACAGTCAATTTTATTTTCACATTCTTCATTAAAAAGTTTAGCAAAATATCTCATCCACCTTTGTTGAATATCATCTTCTAAAAAAGTACTTTTTGATCTACATCTTTAATACACTTCACTTGAACCAAATCCTTACTACTCATATCTCTTTGTTTGGCTAACTTATACATATATTTTTTTCCCTCCTTAGTATCTAATCTATTATATAAATCACTAAAAGCTAAACTCTTTGCATCGCATATTGCTTTCTTAGATTCCTTACGTGCCTCTTTATATAATTTCTAATTATCATAATTTTTACAATTAAACCAATTTTTATAACAAATCTTCTTATTTTTAATCTTTTCTTGCACATTTGGATTCCATCACCAACTATTTTTACTATTATGAGCTTTTCCCTTTGAAACTCCAAGCACATCTTTTACAAGCTAAATACATTTTTTAATATTGGCATAAATTTTTATTAAGTATATTCTCAAATGAATATTCTCCCCCTGCTCTTAATAAACTATTTTTATTATTATTCTAAATTTTTTTTTAATTGCTTTTCCAAAATTAATTTTATGATTTTCAAACAGCCCAATAATATATATGTATATATATATATATATATATATATATATATATATACAAACTCCTTTTGAGAATGTCCTTTTATAATTATTCATTTTCATAAGAGCTTCTCCACCAAATATTCGTCCATTATAAATTTATAAGTACCATTTAGATATGAAATGATATATATTTTTCATATTTATAATTGATTTAAATATTACTATTAAAATCTACATTCTTTAAATAGATAATTTAGTGCTTGTTAACATTTTTGGATGAGAAAACTCATTTATCTAAATATAAATGGTGAGTTATGCACTTTTTTTTTTTTTGACAAAAAGGCTTAAATTGTAATTATTTTTTTTATTCGACATTAATTCTTTACTAAATCTTTAAATTAAAAACAATTCCAAGCATGCCCGTTATACAATAACAATGAATCTTCTGCCCTTATATGTTTTCCAAAATTGCTCACCTCTCAAGGCTTATAAGAGAGCTAAATGAGCCAATCAAATAAATTACGAATAGATTTTATCAGAAGCAAAGATTGCCGGGATCGTTCAATGAGTTCCACATTGAAATAAAGAAAAACTTGTATGATATCAAGACGTTTGTTTTTCTTATTTATCATTGTAGATGATTGATGCATTATACATTCAAATATCTCATTTACTTGCTACTATTTCTATAGAGCCTTGATTAGTTTGTCCTACATATTTTATTTTTGAGTTTGACATAGTAGTCATTACAAGGTTGATGATTGACAGAGATGAAGATTAAAGGAAATCATTAATCAATTAACTATACTCTATAACAAAAGCTAAATCATTTGCAAGCCGAGTATGTTCAATATATTGGTAATCAAAGTATTAGAGCTTAATGAATTAAATTATACTCAATGATCTTGGTGTTCATTACTCGATAATACTCAGAAGACTTCGTATTCGATAAGAGTCAGGGAACTAAACCTCATATTAAAAACTCGTCTCAAAGAACTTGTCCCACATTTTGAACACATCTAATTTTAACTTGTGGAACTACATAAGTTCATTCCTCTCTCGAAAAATCTTAGTGTTCTTTACTCTAATACTCAGAAGACTACATATGTTCATTTCTCTCTAACTCTAACATGTGAAATATAGCATAGAAAATATAAACGATAGGGGACGACACATTCCTTTTTTTTCCCAAAAAATAGCAATTGAGCAAAGGAATAGGAGGTCAAATCCATGACCTTAAAGATATAAGTGCACACATCAACTAGGCCAAGACTCGATTCATAAATCACAATTATTATGAACGAATAATTAGGTGTCATTATTTGCTACCTTTTAAATTTGGATCACACATAGTTTGTTTTTTTAGTAAAATAACATTAACATTATGTGCAACCCTTAACTTTTCAGTGTATGTTGTTGTTTTATCCTTTATATAAATGATTACATCTATTTTGTGTTATTATTGATTCAAAACTTTTTGGTGTTTGGCAATTGGTAAATGTAATCACAATGATTTTTCAAAAATTAAACTCTCAAAATGAGGTTGATTAATATCCTTAAGTAGAATTATTGTCAAGATTAAAGTAACTAACCTAACTAATCAAAAGAATTTTATAAGGTAAAATTAATAATCATAGTATGATGATGAATACCAACACAATACAATATCATCTTCATTGCTATGTAACCTTTCACTGCCTCTCTCTCTCTCTCTCTCTCTCTCTCTCTCTCTCTATATATATATATATATATATTCATGTTTTTGTTATGTTATGGTCATTTGATGTTAAAAGGTTGTGCAGATCATAAATTGCATGTATCATCACGTGATAATCAAAGACCTATTGAGATTTATATAGAAGATAAAATTCATTTGGGTCTGTTAGTTGGGAACTTATGCTATCAATTAAGAGATTTTGAGTTCAAAAATTATATATGTGA
The DNA here is from genome assembly GCA_019925795.1 of Dendrobium chrysotoxum. Lineage (NCBI taxonomy): Eukaryota > Viridiplantae > Streptophyta > Magnoliopsida > Asparagales > Orchidaceae > Dendrobium > Dendrobium chrysotoxum. The sequence continues at coordinate 32,434,409 of CM034301.1, read as the reverse complement.
ATGTGATTAATTATCCTGAGCTTCATGACAGCAAAAGGTTTAATATCGCAACATGTAAGAACAGCAAGCTTTCTAATTTTGGTGCTAGAAACTTAATGTGAGGGCATGATATATCATCACAGGTATCACTAAATAAAGTGTTCTTTTTGTTAGGCATAGGCTTTTAAGGAAAATAATTAAGAATATATTTGAAAGAAAATAGTCTGATAGTCGAATTATAAAAATAGTCTGATAGTCGAATTATAAAAGTCAGATAAATTATAAACAGAAATGAAATGATATTTTGAAAGAAAATATAAGAAATTAATATCGTAATAGCTATAGTATGGTTATATTATGATTAGTACAACATATAACCTAATTATAGTGAGCTGCTTATCTACAGAGGCATTAATCAAATATAGTAATATCTAATTAGTTTCTTATTATTTTATGTTTATATTTTAATTATAATATAGCCATAATATAGTTATTAAAATAATAAAATCTTATATTTTCGGTTAAATATCATTCATCTTCTTTGATCATTTATCTTATAATCTGATATAAAAATGATCCAAGAGCTTCGGACAATTTTTTTTTTCGTTTTGTGTGTTATAACTCAAAAAATATATTATTTTTTCTTTAAAAGCCAGTGCCTAACATAAAGAACACTTTCAGCAGTACAAATTGGAGACACCGACCTTCTAATTTAGGGAGACCTGTAATGATATATCAAGCCCTCACATTAAGTTACGTTGAAAGCACCAAAATTAGAGAGCTTGCAGTTATTACATGTTGATTGTGATGTTAACAAGACCTTTTGCCGTCTTGACATTGTGTTGGTATTTATCATTATGCTTTGCTCCTTCTAACTTTTAAAATGCTTTTTGTTTAATGTCTTTATTCTGTTCAATCTTGAAACTAATTCAAGTTAATTAGGAGACTACTTAAGCTCATAGAGTGAGTTTAAATTGTCAAACATCATTATGATTACATGTACCAATAGCTAAACTCAAAATGTTAGTGCTAATTAACAAAGCCCTACATAGGGTCCTGTTTGGGTACCCATTGGATACTCACGCCCACTCATGGTGACTTTCGAGATGCTGTACCCACCCACTTTCCATATTTTTTGAACACAGTCTGCCACGGACTGATAGTCTTGAGGCTCATTTGCCTCATTTGGTCAAGTTCCATTACAAGCTGTTTGAAGGTGAAGCTCTCTCATTAATTTGTGAGAAAAAAAAAAGGTTAGAGAAGTTAAAGGTAAACTTTATAGAAGAATCCTTTATGTCGTTGTAAACGGCCTTAACAGGCTCAGATATATCTTACGCATATATTGGATACCTTATCAAATTATCTTACCAATATTTGAAGCTGAATATCATACCTAGTCGACTTGAGCTTGTTTGATCATTTGCTAAACCAAGAAGGACATTTCATCAATTTCTATAACGAGATAAGTGTTATTTGCAATTATTTATTTTTATTCAATTACACAAATCATCTGAATTTATGGAGGTTTGCATCATCTATATGAATGACAAAACAACCTTATATAATACAAAAACAAGAGGGTTGTGCAATTACAACGGTCAACGGAAACAACCCAGAAATCACACAACACAAACAATAAAAAGAACAAGGTGATTTACGTGGTTTGGTGAAGACGCCTACATCCACGAGGAGGGGATGATGATTTCACTATATTAGAGAAAAATAAGATTACAATAAGCTCTCTAGCGCTCTCTCTTACATAGAATAGCCCTCAAACCCTCATCTTATAGATTTGAGGTAAAACAAATAAGAAAAAAATTTCTAATTTAATCCCCAATCAAATCACCTAATTAGGAAAAAAATCAGCTCCCCAATCAATTATAACAATTAGCCATTAAAGCTTTCCAAAATAAAGCTTATTTAGATTTAGAAATATTTTCAAATCAACAATCTCCATTTCATCTTTCACTTCAAAAAGTGAAAGATGACAGATCAGGCTCCAATATTTGAATGAGTACACCCAGATGATTGCCTACGTACCCCATCTCTAGGGATCAAGCCAAGAGTAGTTCTTCAAAATAAGTGGACAATTAGTCATGAGTCTTGCACCACTACCGTAGCGACTGTCTCTCCAATACCAAAACTGTATCAATTGTACCTTTCAGGATACTATTCAAATTTTTTCAATGACTCATTCCTTGATCATGTATAAACCTGCTCACAATGTCAACTGCTTGTCCAATGTCTAGATTGAGCTACTCCAAAATTAAACCATCGCGTGCTAAAAATGACAAGTGACCATGGGTCTAGGGATGCATGACCACTAGGGAGAACACCTCATCATAAGCAATCCCTTCCCGTTATGCAGAGCATTTTGTCACCCACCTAGCCTTGTATCGCACTTTAGCTTCATGAGATCCTTCTGTCTTTGCACACACTTATTTGCACTAAATGGCTTTCCTTCCTCAAGGAAGCTTCACTAACCTCCCCCAGTAGTATTCTCCTGAAGAAACTCCATCTCTTCATCAATAGCCCTCTTCAACAATTCAACATCAAATTTGTCCACTACTTCCTTATAGTGACTAGAAACATGAGCCTCCATGGCTGAAAGTGCAAATGTAATGTGGCCTCTTTATCAAATTGGTTTTGAGAAATTCTGGCACCTTGACCTATTCCTCATAATAGATTCCTAAGTTAGAATCTCATCCTCAACATCATCTTCTATCTCCTAATCTACAGCCAAATTAGATACCTAGGTAGAAGTGATATGTCTCTATGGAACAAATGGAGTTGCATCAAACTCCATCTTCTGTAGCGCATCTGTGATCCCAATAGAACTCTCCACCTGTTTAGAGTCCCGAGGTTTCAACATGCTCACCTCGTCAAATGCAACATCCCTACTAATGATAATCTTCTTCTCTAGTGGATCATAGAGTTTGAAGCCCTTGACTCCACACTTGAAGCTAATAAAAATCATCTTCTTTGCCCATGGTTCTAATTTATTATTCTGAACATGATAGTATGCTGAACACTCAAACACTCTCAATTATTCATAATCTCTATTAGGATTCCTGGCCTGACCATATCACCTTTGGGGTCTTCTTCCCAATAATTGTAGAAGGCAAATGATTTATCAAGTCTATCACCTCAGCCCAATAGACTTTATCCAGCCCAACAATTGATAACATACACCAAACTTTCTCCACGAAAGTTTGATTCATCCTCTCTACCACCCCATTCTATGGCAGTATCTCTCTAACAATGAAGTAATGCTCTATACTAGATTGGCACCCTACAAGACTGTGTCTCGTTCAGGCTACTCTCCTTAGTCTGCTTTTGTTCAATCAGGTAGGCACAAATGAACAACAACCAAAAAAACTCCATGCGCAAACAGGCTTACGCGTGATCCAGCTCTTTGCTTGTTTGCCTTAATGAGCCACAAGAATGAGAATTCTTTTGTTTTTCACGATGTCACCGTAAATCACTAAAAATTCAGCTCAGATACCAATTATTGTGCAAATACAATGGAAACAACTCGAAATCACACAACACAAACAACACAAAGAATACGATGATTTATGTGGTTCTATGAAGATGCCCACATCCATGGAGAGATGATGATGATTTCACTGTATTGAAGAAAAACAAGAATTATAATGAGCTCTTTATCTCTCTCTCTTACATACAATAGCCCTCAAACCCTCAATTTATAAATTTGAGGCCGAACAAATAAGAAAAAATTTTCTATTTTAATCCCCAAATGAATCGATCACCTTTAAGAAAATAATCAACGCCCTAATCAATTACAATAATTAGCCATTAAAGCTTTCCAAAATAAAGCTTATTTAGATTTGAAATATTTCCAAATCAACAAAGAGTTGCGTGATCATTCTTAGTTTTGAAGAACAAAACGTTGCGTTGGTCATTAAGCATTATTTAATTACTAGATTAAAAAATTAGAACTATGGGAGGTCCAAATTTAAAAGGTTGCAAATAATCGCATCTAATTGTTAATTTATAATAATTGTGATTAAATTTGTTCAATTTCTAAGAATATATTTTAGAAATCTAAACCAAAATTATTATAGTTTAGATAAAATATGATGGATTATTTTAATGCCTGAATTTAAATTAGAACATAAGAAAAATATTTAAATCTTTTATTTGAATGCTCAATAAAATAAGAAATAAATAGTAATTGAAATTTAGAGATGCATTAGTTATTTAGTTAGATATAAATCAAATATATTGTTTAAATTAGTGGCCTCTCACATGCAATGTCAATGATGAAACTAAAACTAGGCATTAGTTGGGTCAACAATTTTGATAGAAATTAGTAGAAAATGATAAGTAGAAGAGCAATATTTCTTCTTCTTCTTCTTCTTTTGGGCAAGATTTGATAACCTAAACCTTGTCATTTATTAAAGAAATTTATATTTCTTTTAAAGGTTAGCCAAATTTTAAAACTTGCTAAAATTCTTGTAATATGTTTGGTAATGTAATAAAAGTATATGCCTTCTCTTTCTCCCTATGAATGTTGGCACAAAACTGTCAAACCATGCTTATCATTTATTTTCATATTATTCGGTGGCTATTTTTTTTTATTTTGTCATTTATCTTGTTTAAATTAAATTTCCAAAATTGTGTAAATTAGTTTAATCTTCATGAAATTGAATTATTTTAATCTTTAATGAATTCCCTCCCCTCCTTTTTTATAGCCCTGGACCACTTATATAAAATTAGATTAGTGATAAACAATCAGAATGCTCCTAATCTAGGGCATCTAATCTTTCATCATAGGATCAACACATCATCATCATCATTGTTGTGGGCTAGAATATACACATCGATATATTATTATTTTTTCGTCTTAGTGTTATACGGATATCCAGCTCACAAACAGAAGAAAAAAAGGAAACATTAGGATTTTTACGTGAAAAGCCCTGAAAAAGGGAAAACCACGGGGCCACGCCTAGTTGAAATGATTCCACTAGTACTTGAATTTATTGCAAGTGATTGACTTGTCCTTGAAGTAGGGACAATCAGAGTACAATAATCGACCGTCAGGTTGAAGTCTAGTTACAAATGAAGGTCGGACGAAAGTCGGACGTCAGTTGGCGGACGGGTGGAAATCTGGCGTCAATCAGTAGTCAGGCGGAGCTCTGGCATCGAGTGGCGGCTAGGTGGATGTCTGATGATGGTCGGCGGCCGGGTGGAAGTCCGGCGGCAGTCGATGGGACTTCGCCAGTGGTGGTGCTAGAGCTCTAGCAGCCTTAGAGCTCTCTCCAATCTCTAGCCAAAGTCCCCTTCATGTAAAGAATGGAGATTTATTTATAGATTTTCATGAGTGGCACACCCCGTAAATATGGAGAAGATCTGAGGTAGGTTCGGACTGCTCCATCGGTTGGCCTATATTGATTCCCCCGATCATAGAGCTTTTATCAGACATTTGGATGTCTTAATGATATTAAAATTTGATGATCTTGGGCTCGTTGGATTCGTCTCGCTGAGTCACTCAATTTGACAATAAGCATATCACATTTGGAAACCGTTTGGTAATCCAAATTGTGGTTTGAACTTTCCAAAAGTACTTCGGGTCTTTGATTTGGACCCATTTGAGCTTGGATTGAGTTGAATTTGGTATCGTTGGGTTCGTATTTCTGAGACGTTCAGTTCAAGTGTAGGTTTGTTGAAATTGGAGTTCGGATGGTCCCCGATTTAATTTTTACAGTTTCCAACTTAATTTTGCCTCGAGATTCATGCTCGATCAAGATAATTTTCGATGATATATCAATCATCATCATCATCATAGGCATCATCAAGCATCAAGACATTTACACATCCATCAACATCACTCAAGCATGTATAATAAACATGGATAACAAGTAAAGCAACAGTATGTCTTACCCTAAAATACGAGTTGGTTATCCTAACAAATATGCTAAAGTGTGAGCTAGGATGTGTAGCTTAATCATTTCTATTAGGATTTTAAAGTTTCATTTTCTAATGTTTTATTTACTTCAGGTTTGAGCGATCTATAATTAAATTTATGCTTTAATGTATTGCAATTGTTATTATAATTTTTTGGGTTTGGGATTTAAACTTTATTTTTTAAATTTTCAAGAAATCCATTGATCAATAAATTCAAAGATTAATAAGTCCTAAACACACACACACAAATTACAATAATTTCATCCAAAGGACGAAACAAAGGCATGAATTATGTTTTAGGTATTTTAGATTTTTATGGCTTCTTTACTTTAGGTGTGTTGAATGTATTTTAAAGAATGGCTTCTTTACTTCAGGTGTCTTGAATTGTTAAGAATGTCTTCAAAGTGACTTTGCAGGTTTTAAAAGTTCAAGGAAATTGAAAGGTTTAATTAGTTTTAAGTTAATTAGCCTTAAGGATTCTTCATGTTTAGATTTCAATTTAATTTAAATTAGGTTTACTGATTTTCCTCTTTATTAATTTAATTTTTCTTCTTTGATTAATCGTTAAATTATGAGTCTATATCATTTTATTTTATATTTTTATGATTTTCTTGAATTATTTAAGATTTTTTATTTTAAAGGATCAAACACTTATTTTTGAATTAGGATTTGGTAATTAACCAACCAAATTAATTCTAAATTTCATGAAACTTTGCCCATGAGTCATTACTAACTATATATATTATACTGTTAAAAAATTAAAATAAAATTATTAAATAATTTCATAAAAATAAAAAGTCAATATTTAAAAAAATAAAAAAATACCATGCTGTCTTTTCTGAATGGACGGTCAATAATGGCGACATTGCTTTTGCAGAAAAAATTTAATCCGCATCATTTTGTCTTAACATATACGTGAAAAGGTTGGAGTAGCTCTAGTGGAAGATAAGATTATAGAGAGTCGCCTTAGATGGTTTGGTCACATAAAACGGTGGCCTTCCGATGACCCAGTTAGGATAGTAGAGGTATATATTTGACTTATGTTGAGAAAGGTAGAGGTAGACCTAAAAAGACTTGGTTAGAAAATATTAGAAATGATCTTTCTTTATTAGATTTAAATGAGAATTTGACTTTTAACAGGACACAATGGAGAAAAAGGATTCACGTAGCAGACCCCACGTAGTGGGACAAAGGCTTGTTGTTGTTGTATCATTTTGTCTTAATTAAATTTAAGCCTAATCTTTTTTTTAAATTTAGCCAAAACTACATCAGCATCTCAAACAAGTAACCTTTCTGGACTTCACCAAAAGCGGACTAGAAAATCGAAAAAAATAGATACATTTTAGCAAAAGAAAAAAAAAAAGAATTTTAGTACAATCCAAAACAATACATTGTTATAACGAAAATGTTTTGCAGCACATCGAGGCTCTACTAGGGTTTTGGCACTCTAGCTCCCCCTTCCCAGTTTTTCCTCCGTGCTGCCCGTTTGGGGAGAGGCTCCCCCTCCCCTTCTCCTCCTTCTTCAGATGGCCTCCCCTCCTACAACTTTGATTTTCCCACTCTTCCTGGTGCTAATGCCCCTACCTTCTCTGCCCCTCCTGGGCTCAACTTCATTTCCAACCTTACTAACCAAGACCCAGTTGCTAATAAGTTTTCCCTCTCTTTTATCCCTCCCCCTTCTAAGATCCCCTTCTCAGCTGATGACCTAGTGCTTGGAGTCCCATATTGGAACTTATCTTTGGTCGGCTACTCGGTTGGTCCCAGACCCACATATTTGAGCCTTCTAAATGTCATTAAGAAAATCTGGTCGCCAAAAGGTTCGATTGACCTCCTATCCCTTAATGATGGCTTTTTCCTCTTTAAATTCTCTTCAGTTGAGGATTTTGAGGTTGCTTGGACGAGAGGCCTCTAGTTCTTCTTCGAAAGACCTTTCATTCTACAAAAATGACCCCTAAATTCAATTCCAAGAGGGATGAATTTAGCTCCACCCCCATCTGGATAAAAATTGTGGATTTACCATTGGCTGTTTGGAATCCTTTGGGCATTTCTAAAATTGCTAGTTTTGTCGAATACCTTGCTGGCGGTTGATGCTCTTACAGCCCGAAAAACCCACCTCACATTTTCTAGGGTGTGATGGTCTCAAGTAACTCAACTTTCCTGGATGAAATCCCCATTTCGTTGGACTAGGATGATGTTTTTCTCAAAGTCATATACGACTGGAAGCCTATCCCCTGCACTGGTTGCAGCTCCCTTGTCCACCCCTCGAACCTCTATCATAAGAACCCACAACCAAAGACCCAACCCCAAGTGCAATCTCGTGGCAGAAGCAAGAGCAGAGTCGGCACTGCTCTCCTCCCTCCAACTTCTTCTAATACCCCCACTATACTTCCCAACCCCCAATCCACCATCACCTAACCTTTTACCCCACAATCATTACACAAAGCTTCTCCTAATTGCACTGGCACGTCTAACTAGTGCCGTCCTAGTTCCTCATAAATCCCTCCTACTATCCCTCCCTCAACTTCTCTGGCTTCTAATCGTCAAAAAGACATAATCCCTAACATCTCATCATCAGATCCTCCATCTTGCTTAGACCAAATACCTACTAAAACCATTGTCTTACCCTCTTCCATGAAAAATTGCCCCCACCACCTCCAATGGGCGGACTCAACCGACCACCACTCTATCCACTTTCCCCAATAAATTTGCTATTCTTTAATAGGAAGAACCTCCTGACTCCTAGGAATTATCCAAAAATTTGTCAAGTAATGATCAACAACATTCTAATGATCCTCCTAATCAGAGTAAAGCGAAGAAACCTCAAGCCACAAAGCCCCTAGAACCAAAAGCACCAAAAAAGCACACCTCTCTTCCAAGTCTAAATGACCCTTCCACCTATTGGGTGTTGGAATGTTCGGGGTTTCAATAGCCCTGAAAAGGTTTTTTCTTGTAAAAAGTTGATCTCTTCCCACCACCTCGACATGCTTTGCATTCTGGAAGCAAAAATTCCTCCTCAAGCTCTTACTGACCCTTGGTTCACTTATTCCCACCGAGTTTTTCTGAATGAGAAGAGTTGCAACAATTTCAACTCTTCCTCCCCTGGGAGAATTTGGTTGAAATGGAACCCCAATTCTGTTTCCTTTAAACCCACCATCACCTCCCCCCAACTTATTCATGGCCTGCTATCTTCGAACTCTTCTTATCATGTTTTGCTGTCAGTGGTGTATACTGCCAATACTCATGTTGATAGAGTCTCTCTTTGGCAATAGCTGTCTAGCTTGGCTGATAATATTACTTCTCCTTGGATTATCATGGGAGATTTCACTATTATAGCGATGTTAAAGAGCAATCTGGCAGTCTGGCTCCTTACTACAGCCGGATGGGTGAAATGAACAATTGGATTTTCAATTCTGGAATAATCGATCTTGCTTCGGCTGGCTTGAAGTACACTTAGTTTAACAAAAGGTTAGATGACCCAATTCACATCAAATTGGATAGAATGCTGGTTAATCATTATTGGCTGGAAAATTTTCCCGCTTCTTTTTACAAGGTGGAACCCCCCCCCCACCCCCCCCCCCCCCCTTTGCTCAGATCACTCTCCTTTGGTGCTGCTTTCTAGTTTATCAAAGGACACCGGTAGTAGATTCCTCTTTAAAAACTATTGGATTAATTTGGACAGATAGTGGGATGGGGTGATCTCTGCCTTCTCTAAGCACTCTGACCCTAGCCCGATTGCCAATCTTTATGGTAAGCTTAAGTGCCTTAAATCTATTTTGAAACAGAAACAATGGGCTAAGTCTACTTATCTTAAAGACAGAATTGCTTCTCTTGAGTGCAACCAGCAACTCTGTCTTGAACAAATTCAAAAGAACCCTTTAGATAGCACCCTTAATGCCAACCTCAAAGAGATTAACGCCTCCCTTTCCCTCTTACATAGTGCTTGGAGTTCTTAGATAGTTCAAAGGGCTAGAGTCAAATGGTTATCTAATGGGGAAGATGATTTGGGATTCTTATATGCTAGAATCAATTCCAGGTGTAATGCCAATCACATCAAAGAGATTTCTACTCCTGACGGGAATTTCACATCTCCTAAAGACATTGCTGATGTTGCCATTAAGTATTTCCAGAACCTTTTTAATACCCACAAGCCGAGCAATACTACCATCCATTCCATTCCCTGCGGTTCCACCATTCTGATTAACCTCATGGACCTTCTTATTGCTCTGGTTACTTCTACTGAAATTAAAAAGGTTGTTTTTGCTGGGCCCTCTTCCTCCGCTCTAGGACCTGATGGTTTTACTTTTGAATTTTACAAGTCTTCTTGGGAGGTTACTGGACACTATGTGTAAGGCTGTTAACAATTTTTCAACTTTGGTCATCTTCCCAAATGTGCTAAGGCAACTGTTGTTGCCTTAATTCCCAAGCATATGCATGCCACCAATCTTTGTGATTTTTGGCCCATATCATTATGTAACGTCTTCTATAAGATTGTTGCCAAGATTTTGGCGAATCGTTTGAAAGGTATTATGCCATTTATTATTCACAAACGTCAAGCTGGTTTCATTCAGAAAAGGTTGGCCTTTGATAATATTGTCCTTGCATCTAAAATTCTGAAGGACTTCAATGCTGGTGCAGGCAAGAAATTCTTTTGTGCCAAGTTAGACATTAAAAAGGCCTTTGACATGGTTTCCCATGATTTTCTTATCTCTAGACTGCACAAGATGGGCTTCCCTGATAAATTTATCTCTTGGATTAGGGATGCATTTTTTATGTTCCATTCTCTATTAGCATTAATGGTGTTCTTGAGGGGTTTTTTAATTTTGCTTCTGGGCTGCACCAAGGTTGCCCTCTCTCCCCGTTGCTCTTTGCCATTGTGATGGATGCCTTTTCTTGTACTTCGGATGCTGGTAGATTCTTGGGTATCACTTGTGGGTCGGCTGCTTTCACCCATTTACTCTATGCTGATGATGTTATGGTTTTTGGCTCATCAATTATATAGAATGCCCATGCTTTAAATGATTCTTTAGCTAATTTTATTGCCTCCTTAGGCATTCACATCAATAAGGCCAAATGCTTAATTATTTTCTCTCAAAACTCCTACTTAGCCAATGATATCACTAACAATCTTGGTTTTTTTCCATCTGAGCACACACTTAAATATCTGGGCATGCCTATTTCCTCTAAAAAAACTCTCGTCTACTCACTTCCAACCACTTATGAGTAGAATTTCTACTCTACTTGCTAGTTAGAAAGTCAAGTTTTTGTCTTTTACAGGTAGGATACAATTTTTGAAATTTACTATCGCGAACACTATAGCTTACTGGATAAGAGGGGCTATAATACCTAAGAGTTGTTGCAAAACTATTGACAAACTTTGTTCAAGGTTTCTATTTCATGGCTCCACCAGTGTGAGAAAACTCCATCTTATTTCTTGGAATAAAACTTGTCTCCCCTCTTGCTTTGGGGGGTTGGGTATCCCGAACATTCAATCTGTTTATTTTGGTTTTGGCTGTACATTCATTTGGCAGTTTTACAACTCTAATTCTTTGGTTGCAGATTGGCTCAGGTCAAAATTTATTTCTCCCTGGAAACCACCTAATGCCCGAGCTTCCAAATTCTAGAAATTCATATGTAATATGGCTTCCCGTATTAAGAACAACATTAAGTTACATGCGGATAGGGTTAACTGGAATCTCTCCATATTTTGAGACCCTTGGATACTTGGGTTGGCCATTTCGGATCTCGTCCAGACCATTCCATTGGGTCCTATTGCGGTGAAGGATTATGTCTATTGTGGATCTTGGAAAATGCCGAACCACTTTTCCCCCACTGTTACTCATATCATTTCGTCTATCTCTATCCAGGAGAATCCCTCTACTATTTCCTGGACTAGAAGTGGGGATCCCTGCTTTAAAACCTTTAAAATGCACTTCTTCTCTGATCTCCCCTGTATATCTTGGCATAAATACATATGGCATAAGCATTCGGCACTAAGGTTCTCCTCATTTGCTTGGCTGGTTGCTCACAACAGGCTCAAAACTGCTAATGTTTTAGCCAAAAGAAATATTCAATTCAAGCCACTTGCCCTCTTTGCCTTAAGGAGGATGAAAGCATTATGCATATTTTGTTTCAATGTGACTTCTCTTTTGAGATTTTATTTTTCATTTTTACCAATTTTGGAGGGGTTTCTCTTTAGGCTTTCTTTGTTTCAACTCTTCGAATTTTTTGACGAAGTTCAGCGGTTTAATTCTTATGAGAAGAACTTCTATTTTTTGTTATCTGTTGCTCGATTTACTTTATCTGGCGGGAAAGGAATGATAGACGGTTTGCTGGAATTCATAATACTCCTCAATATATTTGCCACAAGATTTCTAAGGCAATTACTGCTAAAGCCTCGAGATGGAAACATTTTGAAAGGTTACTCTCATCTTTTCCTCTGTGCTTCAAATGGAAAATTCGATATCTAGAAGGGTCCTATTCGGTTGTTTCTGGGCAATGATGAGTCGAACTGACACTCTGCTTGCCTTTCCCCTGGATGGCCTCGTCTCTCCGCCAGTTGGTTGGTTCAGCAATTGGCCTGGCATAGTTTGTGCACCCTTCTGCACTCCACCTGTGGTCTGATTTGAAGGCAACCAGGGTCGTTTCTACGGCCAACCACTTTTTGTATGGGCATTGAGCTTCTCCTGCTGTGACATTATCAATGCCTTGTGTCAGTTCTGGCTGCTCCTGAACCCACTTGAGACTCCAATTTTGATTCTTAGGATGCCTTCTGTTGGCTTTGTTGTTGTTTTTGTTGTTCTCTGCTCTCATTTTACTTTCGTTTATTTTTATAGGTTATTTGGTTCTTACTTGTAACCTCTTTTTGATCAATATACAGGCTAAGCCCCAAATTTTCCCAAAAAAAGTACAATCCAAAAACAACCAATCTCACCCTCCATAAATCCAAAACATATAGGAAGTCGCGGAAGACAAGAATGTTGATTCCTGACAGCACAATACTATAAACATAAATCAGTGCATACAGTTCCTATATAAGAAAAAATTTAACGGGACTTGCCCCTTTCATTGCCAATAAAAGTGTTAAACAATAGCCCAAATAAAGGATAAGCAATAAGAAAAAAAACATTATCCCAAATCCCAAAAAGGCTCATAGAGCCAAAACCAAAGAGACTAAAACAAAAACACCAAAAGGCCTACAAAGATAATAAAAAATTAACTACTGGACTCGGGAGGAAGTTCAAATAAATACAACAAGCATATTGTCTTTAAAGTACACACGACCTATTTGCTAAGGCAGGTCGGGCATCCAGTGATATTCAAATGAATTAATTGTTTAAGGAAAATAGCCATATTGAAGAAGAATGAGCAGACAAGAAGTGAGAAACACAGTTGTCGTAACATAGCTACGGCCATTCAGGGAAGGAAGTGGGGACGGGTCTGCATCATCATAGTCCAACCAAAAGGAGCAGAGCAGCAAAACCATAGAGAAGCCTAGAGCAAAGTAGAAGTAGAGAAACATATTAATCCATATGAAAAAATGACTATTAAGAAACAAGTTGTAAAACCTCAGCAGAATTCTTCCAGTTGAAAATTTTGACACGAACGACTCTTTTAAGCTTGACTAAAATAGTACTGGAGTAGTCAAAGATTCTCCCCAAAAATTTGCCATCTCTCTCTCCCCATAGAAAGTAAATCAAGGAACAAACAACCAAAAGAAGTTCTTAACAATGTTATTAGTCGAAGATATTTCCTTTATAAAAGTAAAGAGTTGGAAGATATAAGGTCTAAAAAGAAAAGAAGCACATAAAGGAATCAAAACTTTAAGTAAATTAAAAGAAATATCAGATTCAAAATATAATTGAGATGTTGATTTAGTGTGATTGAAGCAGAGATAACAAGTGGGATTCACCAAAATATTCCAACAGATTAATTGGTCAGTAATCTTTAAGCCCCCAGCAAGAGCTAACCAAGTATAAGAAAAAAAACAACAATGAAAAATGCTTAGGCCAAATAAATTTATGCTAATTCCAATGTTCCATATTCTTGTAATAATCACCTATAAAGGTTTTAAAATTAGGATCATCAATACCAGCCCAAGAGGGCACATCAACCGAAGAGGACGAAAGAGTAATACCATAAACCATATGATGTAAGGAGTCAGGAAAGCAGGAGGGCAGGCTCCAAGCATTTCCACATATCATAAAAGAAACAGGAGCATTAATAGGTTCACAAGAAGAGGAGGGTCATCTTAATTCAGAGAGAGATTTTTCCACAAACGTAAGATCCTAAAAGCAAGAGAGATTGCTACTTAGAGAAATTTTAAATGAGAAATTATCTTTGATCAAGATAGCAACCATGCACAACTATCTACAAAAAGTAGGAAACTTCCCATAAGGAGGTTTCCAAAAGGATATATAATTATTCTTATACCAATGACTGAGAATAGTATCTGACTTGAGGCATCTCCAAATAAGGGCACAATTATAAGCATAGGATAAGGCATGAATAGATGGAAGCCCAAGGCCACCAAAAGGCTTAGGAGTAGAGGTTCTTTTCCAAGAATTTAGGTGCAGTTTCTTCACTTTAGTGTCATCATGAAAAGAAACCTATAACATAATTTATCAATATTATTTCAACAAGTTTTAGGCAAAATAGACCCTCTTATCCAATATGTAATGAAATTCTATATGCTAAATCAAACAAACTATAACCTTCCAGCAAAAAGATAAGAGTTTGACTTTCCAACCATCTAACATATAAGAGATTTTTTGAAGAAGAAGCTGAAAATCAGAAATCCGTAGTCTCTTAGTGGAAATAAGAATTCATAAATATTTAAATTTATTCTCCCCAAGAGCCAGTATAAGGATGTTGCAGATGCGATAGCAATAGAGGTACCATTAGAAAAGCTAATAGTATTTTTTGTCAGAATTAACCTTTAAATCGGTCATCAATTCAAAAGTCTTAAGCTTATCAGTCAAAGCATGGGAATTAGAAAGGTCGGCTTTACCAAACAGGAGAAGGTTGTCCACATATAATAAATGGGATATATTGTTTTCATTAATTAAAAAACCATCAAAAGTCATAGCTCCCTCATAACAGTCCAACGGGTTAAACAAAGTGTCAATAATTATACATAATAAATAAAGGGATAGAGGACAACTTTGTCTAAGCCCATAAGTGAAATTGAAGAAATCCTGCAACCCACCATTAATGTAATTAGAGAAGTGAAAATCATCAATACAGGCTTTGATCCAAGATATAGAAACATGAGGGAAACCTTTCCCCAATAAGTATATGAATGAAAAAGTGTTGAGAGACCGTATCAAAGGTTTTATAAATGTCAAATTTTGCAAAGAGAATTTAGCTTTCCAAAGAAAGTAAAATTTAGTGAGAATTTCAGAGCGTAAATAACTTGTTAGAAACAATTCGATAATATAAAATTCAAATTGATTATGATGGATAATAAAATGCATAATAAATTTGAGTCACAAAATTAAAATTTTAACATTTATTTTGTAAAAGGTATTATAAAGTGCAAAATTTTGTAGTAGCTGATTCTATTTTTGAGATGCTTTTTTCAGAAATGGAATTTTTGTTTTATGATGCTTCCTAAATGTATTGGATCTTGTGGAGAATGAGGCTGGTTGGACACTTACTTTGTTTATATTGCAAGTAAATTGTATGAAAATCACGAATCACCATGTGACGCTAATTTTGAAAAAGGAGTAGCTTAATAGTTGAAATAAGCATAAGGAGCATCATAGGCTAAAAATTTAGAAGAGAGCCAATAAGCCGAACAGTTTAGCGCATTTATAATGCACCAAACAAATTGTTATTTAAAATAATAGTTAAAACTCTCCGCCTCCATACTCTATCTCCCCTGTCACCTCTCTCTCTCTCTCTCTCTCTCTCTCTCTCTCTCTCTCTCTCTCTCTCTCTCTCTCCCCCTCTCCCTCCCTCCCTCCCTGCCCGCTCTCTCTTTCTCTCCCCTCCCTCTCACTACCAAAAATAGGGTTCTTATAGCACAATTTTTGACCTATCCCGGCAATTATACCAGCCACTATTTTCATTGCAGCGGTTTCAAAACTGCTACACTCCCGCTGTGTTTGCAATGCGCTGCAACAACATTCCACAACGATTTGAAGACCGGCGGGGTAGATTTTATGGAGTGCTTATTTTAGCAGCGATTATAACCAGTGCAAATCTACAGAATTGTGTCGGTTATAACCGCGACAAATCTGATGAAATTGAATCGATATCCAGTAATGTGGTGGTTTTAACTCCACATTTCTGCACTATAGTGGTGGTTATAACCGCCACTAAAGTCTAGAAATTTTTTTTTTTAAATTACGAAACCTGATATTTCACCCTAGAGCTAGATAAGTTGGTCAGCCAATAGTGCCACAGAAAACAAATCTGAGACATTCACTAAACCGAAATATAAAACCCATAAAAATAAGAAATTAGCATATCAAAATGTATCTTCCATGTATTGCTTAGGTATCAATATCATATACACTTCTCTTTATTTTCCATGTATTGCTTTGGTATCAAAATCACTTTTATGATCAATATTTATTTTACCAACATGATTTCTTAAGCCTATGATCCATTACTCTATTCCATGACTTAAGTTTGATTCTCCTACAACTGCCATACTCTTGTGCTTCCCCTTTACCCGTAAATACTGCTACAACAATAATAACAACAAGATAATATCAAAATGTATCTTCCCCTTTCCAAATTTATTTGAAAAGTTTTATTAGCCAAATTACTCGAACAGCTCATGAGCTCCGAAAAGCTCCATAGGAATCATAGTTGAACTTGAATCTTTATTATTGGGCATCTTCTTTTTAGTTGACTCTTTGTCACTTATTTTGGGTAATTGTATAAAATATTTCATGGTTCCGTTCATTGAATGATTTACTTTGATTATAACGAGTATTTTTTAGTGTTAAAAAATATGATAGTCTCATTAAAAAATGTTGGACTATTGATGAACATTTCTAGTTTTTTGCATTTCAAGTTCAAAAATTTTGTTAAATAAGTTATCTTAAACAAGTGGTGATATTCTATTGAAGTTTGTAGCTTTTGTAACCTAACAATAAAATATTCTTTGTTACTATATATTCTAAATTCACCATCATTCATACTATCTTCTTCATTCCTAGGTTTGTAGCCCTCCATATCTAAGGATTCACTCTATTCATCCTTATGATTTGGTACTATAGAATGTGAACTCTATTCGTCCTTATGATTTGGTATTATAGAATGTGAATCTCTTGCTCCTATGTTTTTCTTTTCACATCACATTAGTCATTTTTAACATTTCAAGTATTAATACGTATCTGTTTAAGATGCATGCGCCATTATCTCCAAAGTAAGAAAGGAAATAAGCATATCAGTAGTAAGAAATCACTAAATGCCAAGTCAAACTTAAGGAAAATTACTAGGGAATACTATTCCTCATATATAACAAGAAAGGAAATGAGCACAAAATAACAACCACTAGAGTTCAAAATCTAAACAACATAAGTTCGAAAATATATAAAATATCCATACAACTAGAAGCATCACATTTAATACTAGAGCTCATCAGCAGACTGTCAGGCATCAGATGAATTGTCATTGCCACCCTGGAAATAGTATAAAGATAATGAGATAATAATAATCAAGCAATTTACATTAAATTTACATAATTTTTTTCATACCATTTCTATTCCTCTATGGGGTGCTTGATTCATTTGAAATTGTTGCATAAACTGTCTCATCTCATCACGAAATGAGCTGAACTCTCTCATCTGATTATCATGAAAAGATCTGAACTCCTCTCTAAGATTAGCCATTTGTCCAAAGTTGCTACCACTACCACCACCTTCTTCACTTTTCTTTGAGGAAAGTATCTAGTCGGCGTGACAACAAATCCCTGGGTACGAACTCGACTTGAAAGTTCTGGTCCCATAACTATAATAAAGACTCTCTCATTAGCTTCAATGTTTCCATCTTCAGATGTAAGCCCTTCTTTGGCAAGAAGATTGCATGTCTTTGTCTACAGTACAAATACATATAGTTAAATCTATTGAAGAACAATTTATAAAAAAAATTGTAATAACTATTTATATGTACCCATCGCTGCATAGCGTCCTCAGATGACCAGGTCCCATCTTTGTGCATCCTATTGATTTTCCATAATTGCAATCTATCCTTGATAGACTACAAAAAAATTATAATAAAAATGTAAGTTTGAAAATAAAGCATTAAGTAGTTATAAATCAATATTTAAATTTATATTGTTTCCTTCTGTCTTCGAACTGAACTCACACGACCCATTGTGTGAGGACAAGTTTGTTTCTTGGCATTGGCAGAATTTTTTGCAGTCCATTCCCGTGATACATGATAATATTACATTCCAAATTTTATAATAGTAATAAATATTTAACAAAAAAGCTTAATCTAAATATTTACCTAGTCCTCTGGCTTTGACTATTGGTTAACAAGTTGGCACCATTGCATTTGGTCAACTCCAGCTGGAACTGTCTCCAAAATTTCCTCAATTGGTCTACTATCCCAATACTCAGCCTTTAAAGTGGTTTTATAATTATGCCATTTAACACCAAGGGATTGAAAAATCTAATGGCGTATATAACCAGGAAACTCAATTTTAGACTGCAATTGAAAATATGATATGATTAATAATATAAAATTGAAAAAAATTTAAATTTATATTGAAATATATATACCTCAACTTCAGCCAACATCTTTTTCTTGAAGGGCTTCATACCCTTATTTCCCCAATCAGGGAAAGCTATTGGAGCCAAAACAGGATCTCTTGCAACAACACCAAGATATATTCCTAGCAAAATCGACTCAGGGATGTTACAAGGGATATTATTTTCATTTATCTCTATATGAATTCGTGTTCCTGGCAGCATATTCTGTATATCAGCACATGTTCTCCCCCTACGCCTGATAGGATTTCCTTCCTCATCTATATAATTCAAAATAAATGAACAAGCATGAATAAGCATGATAGGTCCTTGCTCATCAACATAATTCAATTAAAATAAAATGAATGTCAAAAAAAGAAAATTATACCTATCAGCCATATCCCCTCTTCTGGGGCTAGAGCTGCGCCACAAAATGAATGTCGTGAAGTTTGTTGGCTCCCACTACACTCAATCTCTTCCTATGAATCTAAGTGTACTAGAGTAGAAGGGGTGATTGATTCAGTCTCCCTACTACTTTCACCTCTACTTGATCCATCTCTATACATTGCCTTCTTTGCTCATCTGAAAAGACTACCTCCTATCATTAATTGCAAAGAAAAAAAGTCAAAAGTGTTTAGCATTAACAAAGAACTACTTATAAATAATAACATATAAAGAACAATATATAAAGAACAATATATTAAAGAGAAATACATTAAAGAATTACATTTACAAGCAATAAGAAGTTCCTGAATTTTTTGACCTGTATGAATAAGCCTTGAGAAGTTCACAAGTGTATAACCAAATTCATCTTGTTTTATACCCATTAAACTTGAATATGTTAGAGTAATTAATTTGCAAATTGTGATAATAAAAAATGAGAGAAACATAACTCAATATTAATTGTAATAAGTTTATTACTTTACTGTAATAAGCAAATGTATAGTCTTGTAGGAAACATAAGAATTGCATATGATCATAAAACCTTCAAAATTCCAATATTGTCATGAAAGCCTTCAACAACATTATAATATATTAAAGACTTACATTTACAAGCACAAAGAAATATTACAATCAAATGCATCTTGTGGTTTAACTCTCACAATAAAATTCCAATTTAGATTTTTAGCATCTTCAATGTTGAATACAGGCTCCACTTGTGAAGAGAAAACAAAAGGAATAAGTACATGAACCATGATCGTGAAGAATGACGAGAGTATTGATCTTTCCATTTTACACAATGTTATTGCAATATTATTCTGTAGTATGTCCAACTCGTTCAGATCGATAACCTTGGCATAAATTGACTTCAAAAATTTTTATATCTCCACAAGAATATGTATAATTTCATTGGATGGAGAACATGACCTCAAAGCAATGGGTAGAATTTCTTCAATTAGAACATGCCAATCATGGCTTTTTAGGCCCACAATCTTACATTCAGTAACATTAATACACCTTGAGATATTATATGCATAACCTTTGGGCATTTTCATATTTTTCAAAACTTGACAAAACATCAATTTCTCTTTTTTTTGACATTGTGAAGCACTTTGCGGGCTATAAATAAGAACCATCTTCAAGAATTTATGGATGCAGCTCACTTTTAATTCCAATGTCAAATAAATCTTATCGTGCTTGCAAGTTATCTTTAGATTTCTCGAGATCAAGTAAAGTGCTAATGAAATTATCACATACATTTTTTTCAATATGCATCACTACAGGAAAACAATGAAATACCGTCGGAATTTTTGGTGGATATAGTTACGCCGGAATCAATGACGGCATTTCCGGCGGATTGTTCCGTCGGTAATTTTACGGTGGACTTTCCGGTGGAAATACCATCGGTAATGTTCCGGCAGCTAAACCGCCGGAATTGCACCAGTGTTTTCAATATACTGACGTATATTCCGTCGGTAATATTCGACGGATATTCTGGTGGATTTACCGCCGGGTTAATTAAAACCTGATTAAGTATTACCGGCGGAAACTCCGCCGGTAATACTTCCGGCGTATTTTTTGCCAGAAAATATGTCGGTAATTTCAATATATCGGCCCCGTGCCCTCGACTTCAGCTCATTCTTCTTTAGGTCGCTGCTTCGATGACATCCCTGCTCTACTTTGTCGACGACGATGCGACTGCCCTTGAGCTCAGTCGACGACGTCCCTCCCTCGCTCGATCGAGCTCCTTCGACGACGACCCTACCCTCGAGCTCCTTCGACGACCACTACAGGAAAATCTCCCATTACCGACGAATTTTCCGGTGGATTTCCGGCTGAAGAATTGCCGGCGGATTTTCTAGCAGATTTCTGACGGACTATTTCGAAAAATTTCTGACAAATTTTTAAGCAGATTTTCCGGTGGCTTCTCTGGCGGATATGTTTCCGTCGGACTTTCCGGCAGATTTTCCAACGGATTTTCCGACGGCATCTGAAAATATAATTTATTCATAATTTAATTCATTTAATAGTTCATTTTAATTATTTTGTTTGAATTGGAATATTCTGTCAGCTTTAATATAAATAAAAAAAGTATCAATTTAAATAATTTTGTAGAAATGGTCTAATGGTCGGACAGGTGCGCAGGCGGGGGGAGGTCCCGGGTTCGAGCATCAGCGCAGACAGGTGCCCAGGAGCGGGCAAGGTGCGCGCGGGCGGGCTGCGGGCGGCAGAACAGTGTGCGCGCAGGCGGGCTACAGGCGGCTGGGAGGGGTGCGCGTGGGCGGGCTGCGTGCAGGGCGGGGAGCGCGCGGGCTGCTCGCTGGGCGCGCGGGCTGCGCCTGGGCGGCCTGCTGGCTTGCGTTGGAGCGGGCACCTGAGAGCTTTTTTTTTAACAGTTTAATTTATCCCGACGGATCTTTTCCGCCAGAGAAAATTTCCGGTGAATTTTTTCCGCTGGAAAAAATTTTCTGATCGATTTTGTTCAACAGAAAAATTTTCCGACGCTCGATTTACCGTCGAAGACATTTTCGTCGGAAATCCGTCGAAAAATTTCAAAATCCGCCGTAAAATTTAGAATTTTTCGCCGAAAATTTGTGACTTTCGTGTACTGGACGTCCCTCTTTGGTCTCGCCCGTACCGGTCGCTCTGTGTACGTAACTTTCTTCCTTTCGCATTCTTCGCTCCGTTTGCTCCGATCAGTTTGCCCTAATTTGATGAACTTCTCTCCTTAGACGCAGATCGACTTCTCTCCTTGACGCGCGCAGGTCGGCTTCGCTCCGTTGACGTTTGGCCGGGAGCTCGCTTGCTGTTTAGGTAACTTTCTCCCTTTCGCATTCCTGATTTTGGCTTTAGTCATGGATGTTCTCACTAGACATTTGGAAGAGGATGTACATTGGTGTATGCTTTTTGCTGATGGTATTCTTCTTGTTGATAAGACTAGAGAGGGAGTTGAAGGTAAACTTGAACTATGTAGGCCAACCTTAGAGTCTAAAAGCTTTCGTTTGAGTAAATCTAAAACTGAATATATGGAGCGTAATTTTAGTAATAATAAATCAAGTGTGGGGTTTGTAACTTTGGGCAATCAAAGTCATTAATAAGAGCACACATTTTCGGCGGAATATGCGACGGAACTTCCGACAGATACTTCGACGGTGATATCCGACGGTAAGAATAGGCATCGCTTTTATTGCGGCGGAATATCCACAGGAATTTCTAGCAGTTTTTACGCCGGAACACGGCGACAGAAAAGGCGTCGAGTTGTCAAATATATCCGCCGGAACATCCGCTGGAAATGCTTCCGGCGAAAAAAATGCGACGGAAATATTTTTCCGACGTGCGTTTTACCGTCGGAGAGATTTTCTCCTGTAATCTGCCGGAAACCTATTATTTCCATCGCATTTTTCACTTTACCGACGGATTTTGTCTGCCGGTAATACTATTTTTGACGATGGAATAAGTGATTCTCTAGTAGCCAATGACGATGACCCGTATACGAGAATTTCTTTCCTCTATATAACCATAAAGACTCTGTATTTTCGGCACAACAAGGACAAGCAAATCTGCCTTTAGTGCTCCAACCAGAAAGCATACCATAAGTTGAAAAATTATTAATAGTCTACATTAATGCAGCTCGTAAGTTAGAAGATTGTCCAGATGCTATATCGTAGGATATCACTCCATGCCATAATTCAGACAACTCATTTATTAGCGGTTGGAGATAGACATCAATATTATTTCCAGGGCTCTTCTCCCCTGGTATAATAGTAGACAGAATGAAAGACGTATGTTTCATTGCAATTCAAGGAGGCATGTTGTAAGGAACCAAAAGTACGGGCCAAATGCTGTATGTACTACTCATATTCTTAAATGGATTAAAACCATCACTTGCTAAAGCGAGACTAACATTATATGGATCTGAAGCAAAATCAGGGTATCTAGAGTCAAAGGATTTCCAGGCTTCTCCATCAACTGGATGTCATAACAACCCATCTATATTTCTATGTTTGGCATGCCAAATCATCTCTTCAGCAGACTTTTTTGTTTTAAACAATCTTTGAAGCCTAGGAATCAATGGGAAGTATCTAATAACCTTAGCAGACTTCATTTAATTTTTCTTTCCTCTAGCTGAACTTTTTTTAGCCCCTGCCCACCGTGAAGAACCACAAATATGACAAACCTCTTGAATAGATCTATCTTTCCAAAATATACAACAATCATTTGGACATGCATCTATCTTTATATATCCAAGATCAAATACTTTCATTATCTTCTTCACTTCATATGTATTCTTAGGTAGCAATGAACCATCAGAGAATGCTTCAATCAATAACTCAATCAATTGATCAAAAGATCTTGTAGACCAAGAGTGTAAGCACTTTAGGCGAAATAAATGTAAGATGAAGGATAACTTCGTGAATGACTTACAGCCAGGGTATAATTCTGCTCCTGGTTCTAGCAATAAATAACCATATTTCATCGCATCATCATTCGTCAGATTTATGTTATTTTTATTGTGTTCATCATCTAAATTGGCATTACTTAAGCAGAATGTGTCCCTTAATAATCCTTCTATATCATTTATTCTGAGCTGCTCACTTTGAGTTTGTACTTCAATAACATTACCAGTATCAATACATGTTTCTGATCTTGTAACTTCAGCTACAAAAGCATGTTCCTCTCCATGTCGATTCCAAACAACATATCCAGGAAAAAATCCTTTGGAGAGTAAATGTAACTTGACATCTTTTACATAATAAAAATATCTGTTAATACATCATTTGCATGGACATAGAATTTTTTGTGCTGAACTTTGACTTTGAGTTGCAAATTCTAAAAAATTCTCAACACCTTCAATATAATCACTACTCCATTTCAATTTTGATATCCAACTCTTATCCATCAAAATTGAGAAAATAATTTCCCAACAGTTTCTGAGAAGAAAAATTATCCAATTAGCTCATCTTAGCAAATTTTCCTACACATGCAACAGAAAATTCTCTATGTACATCTTTAGAAAATATGTTTGTGCAGCTTTTTTGTTTAATATAAAGATAACAATGATAAGGAAAAATAGGCACATGCAAAAATATAATGATATACATATTTGCCACACACATTTTATCTAAAGAAAGGAATTAGAGCAGGTTATCCAAATTTGCCATGATTTAGAATGTGATAATTAATAGAAGTTATCCAAAATCTAAAGTCTAATAGATTGGGTCTAATACAACATTATTGTATGTCCATTAGAGTAGGTTATCCAATTATCACAATCTAAATCATGGCAAATTTGGATAACTTCTATTAGACCCAATCTTCTAGATTGGGTCTAATAGAAATACCACATAAAAAGATAATCTGGATAAGCTTTTAGAATGGACATACCTCTAAGTAAAGCATAGTATCACCTATAAACAAAATTAATTTATATAGATTTATTAATATTGATCTTGCTTTCCCTTTTGGGCCATGGTCAAGTGTAAGTGCACACACAAAAATACACCAAACATTACATCACACAAAAGAAAAAATAACATATTTACACCCTAATGTTAGGATAACCATAAGAAGATTTGAATCTAAAGTAAAATATCATCTAAAAAAGCCCTAATAGAAAGCAAATGTTTACCATGGTAGAAAACTATTAAATCATTGCGTGTAATAATCTATTAAGATATAATAAATTCAGATTATGTTCAAAGGATTCTTTTCTTAAGCAAGTTAATTTTCTCTATTGAGCATGTTTCTTTCAAAACAAGTAAATGAAGGAAAACATATTCCAACAGCTAACTTTTGAGCAACCACCACAAGCTTTCATCCTTTACCAAAGTTAACAAAATATATCAAGGCAGCTGCACTGAACTAATCATCTTTGTAAATGGGGAAATGATCAAGCGAAGCACTGTAACCAATGGATGCTCTAAAAACAAAGAACAACACTCTCAACCTTGAGAACAATTGATGCCACACAAGTACATAAAAGTAGAAAAACATATGTTTCAACATTTAAGAAGCATAACTACAGGAAAAAACACTTTCATTCCATAATGGATGCTCCAAAAATAAAGAACAAAACTCTCAACCTTGAGCACAATTGATTATGGTTCCCCTTTGATGTTTCAAAACCCTAGCTTTAGGACAAAGTGAGAGTCAACAAGAAATCAAAGATGAAAATGGGATTGAGAATTTGTGAATCAAACAAAAAATAATGCATCAAAGTCAAAAGAAATAAGGATTTTATCTTGCTATTGCACTGTAACTAATCATCTTTGTAAATGGGGAAATGATCAAGCGAAGTTTTACTTATCATTATTATGGTAGTAGGCTATATGGAGGCAAGAGAAATCATAAATTAGAGCAGCAATAGGCATTCATAAGGAAGAAATTATGTGAGGTTCACTACCAAAAAAATTGGCAAGCATACGAATGAATCCACAAAGCCAGAACAAGAAAAGGAAAGAAATACAAACCAGTGATGGAGAGGAAGAAGTAGCTCGTGATTGACCGGCCGGACGAGCGAGTAGACGAGGGCAAGTAGTGCGTTCGCCTAGTAGGGCTTTGATCGAACTTTCTGCTCCTCTGATCGAAGGCCAACGACGAAGGAATTAGGGCATGCACGCACGGGCAAAGCACTCTGAGTCAAAACGAAGAATTAGGGCAGGCTGCGCCTTCGGGTAGTTAATATGTGATGTTTAATTTGGCAGTTGTTAAAACCGCTACCAAAAGTAGCGGTTTAAAACGGTGCAAAATGAGATATTTCGCAGCAGTTTTAAAACAGCCACAAATATCTGCTGCGAAAAGACCATCTTTTTGGTAGTGTCACTCTTTTTCTCTCTTTAAGCTGAATACACCAATTTGGTTCGGGCGTTTAGAATGCCTGAACTGTCTGGCGCATTCTAAATGTGCTGAACTGTTTGGCGCATTGGCTCCTTTTTAAATTTTGAGCCAGAAAATCTCCTTATACTTATTTCAACTATTCAGCTGATCCTTTTTAAAAATTAAC
Source organism: Dendrobium chrysotoxum (assembly GCA_019925795.1). Lineage (NCBI taxonomy): Eukaryota > Viridiplantae > Streptophyta > Magnoliopsida > Asparagales > Orchidaceae > Dendrobium > Dendrobium chrysotoxum. The sequence goes on along the minus strand of CM034301.1, from coordinate 32,408,348 downwards.
CCTTGTAACCGGTTTATGTTTATAGTATTATGCTGTTAGGAATCGAAATTCTCGTCTTCTGCAGCTTCCTCTATGTTTTTGGACTTTGTGGAGGATGAGATTGGTTGCTTTTGGAATGTATTGGAATTCGTTTCTTTGCTTTTTTTTTCTTTTTGAAATTTTATTTATTTTTCTTGATTTTTTAGTTTGGTCTTGGTGAAGTCCAGAAAGGTTGCTTTGTTGAGTAGCTGATGTAGTTTTGGCTAAATTTTAAAAATAGGATTAGGCATAAATTTAATTAAGATAAAATGGTGTGGATTAAAACTTCATTTGGGACAATTTTTTAACTATTTTTAATGAGATTTTCTAGTATAAAAATTTCTTGAATTAAAATCTTTTTACTAAAAAACTATTTTAAAAAGCAGAAAAAAGCTATCCCAAACGAAACCTAAATCTTTTCTGCAAAAGTAATGTAATGGTCTCCCTCAGCTGATATTGTTGTTGAATGTTTTGTTATTCTCATTTGGATTTCATTCCCAAACTTATGACCTCACCTCTTCTCTCCTCGTATCCTCCACGCTCTTTGTTTGTTGTTTGGGTGTCTGTTAAAGGTTGATAATGCCACCTCAATTGGGTCTCGACCATTTGTAGCGTAGGTTTTGGTTGAGCTTGATATTACATAAAAATATCTAGATAAAGTATGGCTCGGTCTAGAAAAGTTTGGGTATATTCAGCTTGTCAACATGGAGGAATTTCTTCCCTTTTGTGTTCATTGTAAATGTATTGGGTATGTTAGGGGGGATCGCAACCAGACCTCTGTCCTGGTGAGTGTTCCTGCTTTTAATTCTAATCACCTTTTGACTGATGGGAAGGCAATTGGTGGTTTGGAAAATGTTAATGTTGTTGTTATAAATTGTCTTATTACGCCTATTAATGAGGTGCTCATTAATGAGGGTAATGGTGTGGTAACTGATATTGGGGTGGGGGTTGCTGGGGTTATTGTCGGTCTTGCCGAGGAGGATTTTCTGCCTTCAATTTCTGTTATGCCTATGTCTGATTCTTGTGCTAACAATGAAAGTGTTTTGGCATTAATGAGAACTGATGCTTATATGACTAATTCTATTACTTCTCCCATTTCTAATTCGGGTTCTTTGGAATATGTGGACTGTGAAGCTTTCTGTCCTTTGGATGGCTTGGTTTCTGTTCTGCCAAAAGAGAATGAAGATGCTAGTATTGGTTTGGATGATTAGCCTCTCATTACTGTGGGTACTCCTATGGATAATAATGTTGAAGTGCTTAGTCTAGATGCTCCCATCTCTTAGGTATCTAATGTCCTTTTAGCTAGTAGTTTGGGGCCAATTGTGAATGTGTCATTTGTGGATGTTCCAATTGCGCTTATTTCTTCTGATGAGTTGAAAACTCAATTGGCTTCCAAATTCACACTTAGTCCCGTTGATCATTCTGATTGGTTGGATAGTTCTTGCTACTCGCCTTCTAGGGATGCTCGAGATGAATTGAATGAGCCGGAGGATGCTTTTCATGAGTATAGTTTGAATGTAAGTTATTGTCCTAAAAAAGTCCAATCCAATGGTGTTGGCAAACGTTGTAGGTGAAAATTGAAAACAAAATAATTGGTTCTTTTGGCCTATGTCCTTTATTGTTAAGGCCTCCTTTTTGACTTTTTTGCTCTACCGGCTGCTATGTTTTTCGGTTGTGAGCCTTATTTTTCTAGTCCAGTCAATGATTAGGCGGCCTTCTACACAACCACTAGATGGTCTTGGCTTGCTGGCAACCTCGGTGGCTCTTTCTCTCGTTCTGATCGGTGGCCTTCGTTTGGGATGTGGGATGATGCTTGCTTTGTGCTTGTTGCCTCTAATGGATGGTTCTTGCCTAGCTTCTGGATGGTTATACGAAGGCTCATGCCAGTTCCTGAGTCCGATTGTTATTTGCCTTGATTTGCTGATTATAACTTTGTATTTTTTTGGTTTTTCTCTTTTGGGCTTGGTTGTATTCTCCTTTTTATTGAATGAATTTTTAGCATGTTCCCTTTAAAAAAATAATGGTATTATGTGATCGTCCATTTGGAAAAGACAACATGGTAATTTTTTTATTTTTTTATACATTGACTTTTTTAATATTTATGAAATTATTTAATAATTTATTTTAAATTTTTTAACTATAATATATATATATATATATATATATATATATATATATATATATATAGTTTTAGTCTTTCTTTTAAATTTTAAGAATAGTTTAGTATTATGGAAAGAAGAAACAATGAAAATGAACACTTGGATTTAACATGGAAAAACTCAAAATTAGGAAAATATCATGTAGCCACACCACACCGAAAAAGTCACTTTAAAAATTAGGACAATTTGTACAAATATCTCTTCTCACATTCTCTCACTGTCTCTCTTCATTCTCCACTCAAAACAAACAAATAGATACTTTTCAATATACTAAAGGAAGCAACCCTTAAGGTGAAATATAAAAAACAAGGAAGAAAATTCTCCAGCTACATGGACTCGTAGTGCCACGATGCTCCATTATTAGTATACTCATCAGTATGTCAATAGTATTCCAAAAATGCATGTTGACTCAAATGAATAGTAAAATGTATATATCACATATTTTATGCACTACAAATTTTTTATCATTTTAAAAATAATATTATACTACCCTGTTTAATTTAAAATGACTGACAAACAAAATCACCTAGTGAAATTTTGATATTAACTAGTCAAAATGTTTATGATAACAATATATATCACATATCAAAAGTTACACGGTGAATACTAAATTGAGAGATATTATATTTTAATCAAATTTAAGAGTGATAAAATTCAAAAAATCAAAATCACTAAAAATAGAAATAGGATTCGAGTTGCATACCATGATCAAAACACTTTTTTCTAACTAGAGCAAAGGAAGAAAATGACTCAATGTGGACTTTCTCTCTCCTCTCTCTCTCTCTCTCTCTCTTCTTCTCTCCCCCTTTTCTCCCCTCTTCCCGGCCAAAGCATGAAATGAGGTAGGGATGACTGGGTAATGGAATTAATATAATGGATTGAGATATTTTTATATTTAAGAAAATGAAGCTTCAAACCTAGAGTCATGACATCAAAGACCCCAACAACATTGCACTCATGTTTTTCCCCAAAAACCTGACAACTCAAAGCCAAGGAGCCGCCCATTCGGCGCCACAGTGCTCTCACAATAGATTTCTAAAAATTTTGGAAAACAAATATTGAGCTTATTAAATATATTACGCTAGTGAACATTCAATCTATGTATGTCATACAACATCACGCATGTATACCATATACTTTTATTATATGTAATGCAAGATGTATATCATGTCTTTCTTATATACCATATGCCCTTATATTAATCTTATCAATTATATCATGTGTGCTTGTATCATTCAGATCATATATCACATGCTTTACAAATCAAATCACTTGTCATGCATGCTGGTGTCATATTTATATGCAAGCAAGATATGACTTCTGACAACCTGTGATATTTTTCTTGTATTAAGTCCAATAGGCTAGTCCTATAAGAATCAGTCTCATATCACATATCATAAGTCATGTGACTTTCATGTAAGAAGTCATCACTTTCATATAATCAACAGTCCTTTTGGTAGTTTTTTGTTGTTGTTGTAAAGTTTATTCAAGTTTGTTTCCAAAGATACAATGTTTACAGAAATCAATCCTATCTATATTATTTTTTTACGAAAAACTCCTTGTTCGTGTAGAATATTTAACCATTTTTTACTAATATGTCATAGCCAAAGAGGCAAAAGTTTACTTTGATCTATCTCTGTAACAAACGGAATGCTTATTGAATTGGTTAGTATCTTTCCTATAGAGATTATAATGCAATTTGCATCTTGTCATTTACATTAATAATCAAACCTGTGATCACTTTAAGAGCACCATTTTCATCTTTAAATGTGCAATCGAACTCATCTACAATAGTAAGTGACAACAAGTTTCTTACTAAGTCTAATATATATATATATATATGATCTCACAAAGAGTTTTAATCATTCCATCCTTAGTCTTAATTCTAATAGCTCCAATTTCAATTACCTACAAGCTGCATCATTTTCTATAATGACCTTCCCACCACTTATTTTTTAATATGAATCAAACCAGTACCTATTAGGAGTCATGTGAATCTATTATAACTACTAGAACCTTTGAATCTACATATCTATCTAATGCTTCTAAAGTATCCCTAAATTTAATAAATTTTCTCTTATCCTTATTTTTCTAATCAAGATATCCTCTTGAGCGAGGGCAACCTCAGATGTTCCTCTCTTAGCTGGATAGTTCTTTATTCATCTAAGTCAAAGCTAAGCCTCTCATGCAAGGCACATCAAGCATCAAGTGGCAACCCACATCTCTTCAAGCACCCCTCTCATAATAAGATGAAGACCACTTCCAAATGTTACTTTCCCCTCTAACCTCTATGGGGTGACCTAGTCCAACCTTCCCTCTCAAGCTGACTCATCCTCTAGATAGCATTCGGGCACCACTTGCCCCTCCCACCTCAGCAAGGAAACTCCAAGTCATCACTCATCCTTGTTCAGCTCACCCTTCTCAATTGACATTCTATTCGACACCAATAGGAGAATAACCATAAAGGACGGATGAGAGAGCTACCGTGTTCAAGAAGATATAACTCATACATCCTTCCAAACCCTACAAAAGGGGGTGGAAAGGAGGCAGGAGAGACATATAGACCCCTCGGGGTGGTACGTATATAACAACATAACAATATTTGAGAATATAAGACCATGATCCACAAATTATTCTATTATCTTCCCTTTCTTAGCTCAAGTACCAAAATGCTAAGCTTTAGCTTTCATTATTCTTTTATCTCTTGCTTAGATAATAAAGACTTTATTTGAATTCACATCTCTTTCGAGCTTATTCTCTCTTCCTCTCTCTCATATTCAGACCTCATTACCCTCTCCATCAGGTTCTTAATTCATGGGTTGACATGTTTGTGTCCAGATCTACAGAGAGAAAGAGAGGGCTTACTCTTTTATAACTTTGCATAACATACTACAAGATCTTTAGCAAGTGTAGAACCAAGTAAACCTTTAAAAGAAGTATAATTTTTTTTAAATGATTTATGTAAGGCTATTAGGGATTTTTTCAAGGGTTTATCTCTTCCTAAACTTTTTTCTTGCACTTCTTTAGTTCTTATTCCTAAAGGTGCTAATCTTGAATCCTGCAGTGATTTTAGACCCATTAGTTTATGTACTACTTTTAATAAGATTTCTCTAAAATTCTTGCTTTTAGAATGGCCTACATCCTCCCCAATATTATCTCCATTAATCAAATTAGTTTGTTAAGGGGAGGAATATTTCTAATAATGTGCTGCTTGCCCAAGTGTTAATTCATGATATTGACTCTAAAGTGGTTGGTCAAAATATGGTTCTCAAGCTGTACACTTCTAAAGCCTACGCCTTTGGTCTTTTATTTGCAGGAATTTGAAGCATTTTGGTTTTAATGATCGTTCTATTTTTTAATTAGAAATATTATTGAGAACATTTGGTACTCTGTTATTATCAATGGAAAAGCTCATGGTTTCTTTAAAGCTGGTCAAGGGGTCAGACAGGTTGATCTACTATCCCCGGCTCTCTATATTATCACGGCTGAGTATCTCTCAAGTGGTCTCAATATCCGTTTTGCCAAATAAAAAGGTCTGAATTATATACATATTGCTGATATGAAAATTTCTCATTGTGTTTTGTTGATGATATTATTATCTTTTGTAATGGATCTCTTAAGCATAAGAAGATGATTTTTTTTTTACTTTCCTTATGATTTGGTAAAGAAATTGGCCTTTATTTTAATATAAATTTTTTTCTTATATTCCTAACAAAGATATGTCTCAAAACAAAATTAATGACATTTTTAATTTAACCGATTTTTCTAGTCAATCTTTACCTATTTATTATCTCTTTATAAAGGCTGGAAAAGATCTTTTATATTTGATAAAATCATTCAAAATATTCAGTCTAAATTACCTTCTTGAGAACACAAGCTTTTGCCTATGGATGCTAGGGTGATTTTGATTAAAAGTGTCTTATCTTCCTTACCTATTTACTTATTTCAAATCATTTATCCTTCTTTGCATGTTTGTAATATATTGGATAAGTTTTTTAACAGAATGTTTTGGGGCTCTTCTCATGATAGTAAAAAAATTCATTGGAAGGCCTGGGATTTTTGTATTGGGCCTTATGAGGAGGGTGGAGTTGATTGTAAGTCTATCTCTAATATGGTTAATTGCTTCTCTATAAAACTTCGGTGGAAGTTTCACATGAATAATTCTTTATGGGGTAACTATAAATATTGCAAAAATTGTCATCCCACTCTTTGTTATTTTAAGAAGGGTTAGTCCTCTGGGTGGTCAAGATTGTGTAAGGCAAAGTGGCTTGGTGAGCAATTCATTTCCATTAACGTTTGGATTTCCTAAACAATGTTTTAGGGATTCATATGAACTTTGTTAATACTTCGTGTGTTACTCTTCTTGCTCAATGGTTTCATAATAGACATCTTGGTCATATTCTTATCGTTGTTCCTCAGATTATTTTTTGGCCTTTATGGACTGAAAGAATCAATAGCAAGCACTGTGATATTAGGATGAATTTTGATCGGATTATAATCAGGCTTAAGCATAAAATCCATGAACTTATTTCTGCCAACCTGCTCTTCCTAAGCATTTTAAGTGGAATAAGTCTTGGATTTCCTTTTTCCATGTTGATTTTTATCTTATCATGAATAGTGATCTTTCTAAGATTGTGTATTGGAAGAAGCCTTCTTTGGATTATCATAAACTAAATGTCGATGGCTCTATTTTGAATATGAGAGCTAGTTGTGGTGGTATTGTTAGAGATTTCCAAGGTAACATGACTTTAGCTTTTTCTTCTTACCTCCACAATTGCAAGGTCATTGTAGCCAAGGCTTCGACTCTTTTGATTGGGCTCAAATTCAGTGTGGAGCACTATATTTCTAAAATCTATATTGAACCTGATTTCCTCTTGTTAGTTGTGGACCTCTGAAAGGACACAAACACCATCGCCCCGCGAGGGGAGACGGTATCTGGCCAATGGAAGGGCAGATTCGATCATGCATACGATTAACCATTGAGGATAGTGGCTCTCACCAGCACACCCCGATGGATAACAATATATACGATCTAATCACAACGGGTTTCCCCCACCCGATACATTAGCTCGAATGGGGTTTATTTGAGAGTGGGATTCGGTTTCCCACGGGCGCAAGCCCCCGTGGTTAATTACATCTCAAGCCGGGGCCTGAGAATACTCTCGATTAAGGATTCTACATTATTCTTTCTAAATTGGGATTGGCACATAGGGGGAAGACTAGGAAGTCCTACTCGAAGGGAAAGAGAGGTTCAACTAGGCTTAGTCAACATGCACGGCTCACATCAGCATCCGGAGGGACTAAGATAGTGAGAAGAAACTGGATAAAATAAAGGTCATGCACTCAGAGCATACAGGAGAGAAAGATTGAGGTGGCGTCATCCATGTGACGCAGATATGTAGGGTTTCGGGTCTTTGGAAGACAGAAGACCTACCTACTGATGAGGCGTACTATGAAACAATAGTAGCCTTGAATCCTAAATCTAATGGGTTTAGTGTTCAACACAACACTAACACCCGTGTCCTAACTAATGCAATGCAAAATCTGGACTTACCCCGGCCTGGATTGGGGAGCTAGCTAACCACCTAGTCGCTTCAAAACCATGCTGTCCAGTCATTTATGAAAGATGGGTGGGTAGGTTATAGTTCTCGGAAGTATGGCCGACGTCTAGAGGATTTCCTAATTGGCCCTGGACTGATGTTAGGTGAATGCTCCTATGACTAATGCAATTAAAATTTTGATTTAGTTGATTTCTAATGCAATGCATGCTGGTTAAAGTATCCAAATCAGGTATGCATAGAACTTTAAAAAGGCTTATAAAATAATTTTTTAGAATTAGACTAGGCTTCCCCAGGTCCGGCACCTCATCCTCATAGGTCAGATTATCCGGACTCTACCCGCAGGCGGGGAAGTGTCTTATAGAAGGAAAGAGAAATGCATTAATATGCATGCGACCCCGGACAATTCCGGCGATTCCCTAGATCGTTAAGTTTCTAAATTATTTAAATCTTAAAATTTGAATGTTAGTTGTGAGTAAAAAAAGTTTTAGTTCTTAAAGAGCCTAACGAAATCTAGGCTAAAACAAAAGCGACATGCAAAACGCCAAGAAACTAAGAAAAGCAAACAATCCTAGAGGCACACAATCATAAAACACATCAAAATTATCCAAACAAATTAATAAATGTCCATAGGACAACTACCCTTAATTACAACCCAGGGTCTACAGAAAATTAAAGTGGCCGGGCACCACTGCCAACAACCCGGATTTCTAGTCCTAAGACTGACGCAAGTTATTTTGAGTGGGATACACTTGGTCTTCATCTTCTTGATCTTCTCTTTCTTAGACTCCTTGGATCTGAGCTTCCTCGGACTCCTTGGACCTCCTTTTCCTTGGACTCCTCGGGTAGTAGAATAATCCAAATTTGGATTCCCAAACAGAAAAGGACTATCCTCATATTGGGTGTCCTTTCCTCTTTGGAATCCAACCTTTGGATCCTAGTATCCCCACTCAAAATGAACTTTCACAACTCTTAACCAATATTACAATCAATTACATTAAATGAAAGCAGTAAATTCTAAATGCTCCTGCAAGGTTATTCTAAAAAAAATCATCCCAGGCAGTTTAATATATCACAAGCAATCATAAGGAAAATAAAATACTCATCACAGCCACACTGGCCATGCTCTTAATTATTTTGAGGGCTAGGCAAGCTCTGGAGCACCTGTAGCAATTTATAACGATTTATTATTTTAGCCCTCATTTATTTAGGGGGGCTGAGCAATTTCTGAAGCACCTGCATAAAACAGCGTTAATTTTTAAATCATGATTATTGCCCCCCTTATATTTAGCGCTGCATGAGCACGGTCACCTGCAGAAAACATCATTAGTATCAACCTCGATCCTAACCTATGGGTAGTCTATCGTGCAATCACATCAATTCCCATAGTGCAGTAAAAGTAAACAAACACACCAATAGTTCAATCACAACATGCAATGAAATCCGGAAAACTCGGCACGCAGCAGAAAAGTAAACACCAGCCTAACCTAAGCCTAGAAGTGGTGCCCTAACAAACAATTCTACAGTGTGTGTAAAAGCTGTGTAGCTGAGGTAGATCCTAAGCTGGGTAGTTAGTTACAGTTGCCTACTGTCCAGGTTGGTTGTAGGTCTGAAAAGAGAATTTTATTTAAAGTCCAAATATTAGTGGATTGAGATCTATCTTAGTTGATTTAATGTGTGGATCAATTTTAGTTCTTAGGGTAATAATATTTAAAGTTTAAATTGCATTAGTGAGTTTTAGGGGGTTCGGGGTCCACCTATACACTAAGTAAAAGGGGATCCAAATTGACTTTTTGATTAAAGGGTATTTATGACCAGCTAATATTTCTACAAAATACTAGGCCTTAACCTGATCAGTTAGACAGTTAGTATGCCCAATTTGGATTCTTCTACCCAAAGTTATGAATTTCTGAAGTTTTGGTCTCGTTTTGAACTAAGTTTGACCGGATTGTTGACTTTTTGATTTAAGTTGATTTCTGGACACTTAGTATTTTTAACAAATACTAGACCTTAATGTGAGTTGAATGCATTTTAGTTTGCTGGATTTGGAGTTTCCTACGTAAAGTTATGAATTTTAGAAGTTTTGGGCCCTAGACTATAGACTACGGTTGACCGAAGAGTTGACTTTTTAATTTCAGTTGGTTTCTGGACACCTAATATTTTTAGCAAGTACTAGACCTTAATATGAGTTGAATGCCTTTTATTTTGCCCATTTTGGAATTTTCTGTTATTAGTTATGATTTTTAGAAGTTGGGGCAATTAAAGGAATTATCGAAATTGCCTAATTAGGGGTATTTTGGGGGTTTTGGCCCAAATCAGCTCCAAACTGATTGGAATCACCCCCAAAGGTCTTAAATGACCTAAGAAGGTGTTCCCAAGTGTTTGGGGAAAATTTGGGATTTTTAATAATTTTTAATGATTTAATTAAGGCAAAAAGGTGATTTTTGATTAAAGTTGAATTAAAGTCCAGATTAAGGTCCAATTAAGGGTTCCTAATTATCTAAGGTTGGGGACTGAATTCTAGAGAGTTTGAGGTATTATGGGTATTTTTTTGATTTAAAATGGATTTATTAGATTTTTTTGAAGTTTCTAAGGCTTAATTAACGGGTAAATTAAGGTTTGCTAATTAAATATTTTAAAGAGTCCAAAAAAAATTCCTAGAAAATTCTAGAGGGTTTCAGATGTCACTATGTTTAAGTGTTTCAGATTTCAAGTCATTTGGAGCTATACCCTAATTCCTGGAATTTTTCTAAGTTCACTAGACGATCCTTAATTGTTGTCCTTAAGATGTCACTACGTTATATAGGAATGAAATGAAGTAACTAACCCTTAGGCACAACATAGAGGGTAAATGCAGCAAATATAAATACACCAAACCATGTCCTTAGATCTAGGAGAGCCTAGGCTAAGTGCTTGTGCAACCTACACATGCAAGGACTACGAGAACACTAAGTAAAGAAACCTAATGAAGTGATTAGTGAATGATTGAGACACAATCATTCACTAATCTTTCTCCCACATGAATTCTGTTCACATATAGGTCCTAGGTTTAAAGTTTCATAGGAGGTGAACCTCCCAAAATTAAAGGATTTAAATAATATGTAATTTTAAAATCATCTTTAAAATACATAAATATTATAAATAATAATAATATAAGTTTAAAAATAAGATAATTGAAAATACTTCAGTTCATAAGCATGGCAGGTCTACCAGACACCGAGGGGGTTTTAAAATAATTTTTTTTATTAAAATAATTATTTATATTAATTAAATAATATTTAAATAATTAAATAACATAGGAATACAGAAAACATCCAGAAATGACAGAACCCCATACAGGAAATAATTTTAAATTAAAACTCATATTTTTCTGAAAAGTTTAAGGTATTGTGCGTCAAAATCCGATTTAAAATGGCAAAGTTATGAATTTTTGAAGTTAAATAGGTTTAAAGGTAATTTTAAAATAATTTAAAAATAATTAATATTTGAAAATAAATAATAATTTTAAAATAAACCAGATATGATAATATCTGAATTTAAAATACATTTAAATAATAATGATCGAAATATTATAATAATATGAAATAATAAATATCAATATTATAGTGATATTAATATTAACATAATAATACTATTATTAAAAATAATAATAATAATAATAATATTACTAATAATACTATTATTAAAAAATAATAATAATAATAATAATATTACTACTAATTAACAATATTAATATTAATAATAATAATAATTAATTATTATAATAATCATAATAATCATAATAATAATATTATTAAAATAATAATATTATTAATTATAACCTTAATATTATAATAATATTAATAATGATAATAATTAATATTATGATAATAAAAATATTAATTATAATAATAATATTATTAAAATAATAATACTATTAATTATAATATTAATAATAATAACTACTAATACTATAATAATATAAATATTAATATAATACTAACATTATTAAAATAATAATATTATTATTAAAAAAAATAATTATAATAATAAAATTTTAAAATACATATATATATATATATATATATATATATATATATATATATATATATATATATATATATATATATATATATATATATATATATATATATATATATATTTATATTTATATTTATATTTAAAATATAATAATAAGAATAGTAATAATAATAATAACATTTTAAAAAGATAATTTTTAAATAAAAGAATAATAATAACAAAAAGAAATAATATATAAAAATAATTAATTTTTTTTAATAAAATAATGATAATAATAGTAATAATAATAATAATATATTAATAATAACAATATTATATAATAAAGATAATAATAATAAAAATAATAATAATTAAAATAATTAAAATAATTAAAATAATTAAAATAATAATAATAATTATTATTATTATTAATATTATTATTATAATTAAAATAATAATAATAATAATAATAATATAATAATAATAAAAATAATTAAAATAATAATAATAATAATAATATGATAATAATAACAATAATAATAATAAAAATAATTAAAATGATTAAAATAATTAAAATAATAATAATAATACTAATTATTATTATTATAATAATTAAAATAATAATAATAATAATAATATTATTATTATTATTATTATAATAACATTATTTTTAAATAATAATAAAAAATAATTTTTCTGATTTTTTTTATTATAAATAAATAAATAAATAAATAAAAACAAATTAAAAAAAAAATATTCGGCGGCGGCGGCGGCGTGGCCACGTGTCGCCACGGGGTTCGCTCCGCGGTCAAGGGCAATCATTGCCAATGATTGCGCCGCCGCTCAATCATTGGCAATGATTGCGCGGAAAACCGCGCATCACTTATCCGCGTCAGCGGTTGCTCCCGACCGTCCGATCTTCCGCGGTTCGACTGGACGGCTGCGATGAAGCCACGTGGACGGCGCCTCCGCGAGATCGAATCCCACAGTTGTTCCGAGCCGCGGAACGACTAGATCTGGACCGTTGATCATAAGATCAACGGTCCAGATCTCTCGCAGTTACGCAGACGTAACCCGAAACCCTAATAGGGTTTTTTGGTTCGTTCTCGTGATCGGGTACACCAAACACGATGAAATTTTGAACTCATGATCTATGTGTGTACAGAAACCATGTGGGAGCGTTCGTTCGGGTTAATACGCGCTAAATAAAAACCTAATTAACCCTAAGTGTATTGACCTAGGTTAGGGGTTTTCGAGTGATTTTACCGTTGGATCTTCGGGATTTAGGTTCGGTTGAGCTTGTTGATTGTCCTCGTACGATTTCCTAGTTGAAGCCGCGTTCAAATAAGCTCTGGATCAACCGGATCGAAGCTTTGGACGTTTAAGGCTTCGGGTCGCCGGAATCTCGCCGCCGGCGGGATTGACCGGTGGGGTTTGACTTGGGAAGGGTGGAGGGAGACCTAGAGAGTTCGTATGCCAAATCTCCAGGCTTTGGGGGCTTTGGGGAGAGAGAGAGATCAAAAGTTCTTTTCTTGGAACCCTAAAGAGGGTATTTAAAGCATTAGACTCAAGTTCAACGGCATAGATCCAATCTCAAGCCAATTAGGAGGGAAATAGACCTGATTTGGCCGTGGTTTTGAATTGGAGTCGATTAGGAATGTATTTAGAGCTTTAAATGGGTTTAAATGGTCCTTAATGGGTCAACCCGACCTGTTAGGACTTGGGTTGACCAAGTCAAGGGTTGACTTGGTCAACCCAGTCAATTGGGCCATAGGGGACTTGGGTGGAGCCAAGGAGAGGGATTTGGAATGAACCTGGGCTTGAATGGGATTTAAATGGGCCTTAATAGGTCTTAAATAGGTCATTTTGTCCTATTGATGGCCTAGGTTGACCAAGTCAAGGGTTGACTTGGTCAATCCTAGTCAAATGGGTCCAAGGGAGGAGGGTATGAGCCTTGAAGGACCTTGAATAAATTTAGGGTTTGATTTAGACCCATTTAAGGCCTATTGGGTCAACCTGGGTTGACCTGGTCAACCAGGTTGACCTAGGACCAAGACTTGGGCCCAATGGGTCAAGCCTGACCCACTGAGTCCAGTGGAGGAGAGAATAGGGCTTGGAGAGCCCTGAATTGGGTTTGGGTTTGATTTGAACTAGTTTTAGACCCATATGGGTTTAATGGGTCAACCTGGGTTGACCTGGTCAACCAGGTTGACCCAGGGCCTGGGTCTGGGCTCAACAGACTCAGTTTGACCCATTGAACACAAGGGAGAGGGTCTTGGGCCCTGACTTGGTCAATTTGACCAAGTCAACTCCCTTGACCCAGCCTGGGAGAAAACCAAGGTCAACAAACGGACCCCCAACAGGAGCGATGAACAAACTGGTGAACCGCTCGTGTTGGCGTTGACCGAACGTAACAAAAGAGGTAGAGTAAAAGTCCTAGAATAGAGTACCATAAGAGGTGAAAGAAACCAGAGGAGGCTCTTCTCCTGACCTTGCCCTATAGCGAGGGCAGAGCTGAGGAGAAAGTGGAAAGCAAAGTAGTAACAGGTCACAAAAAGGTGACAGAGTAAAAGGAAATCCCCTCCTCACCTTGCCCTGTAGCAAGGGCAGAGCTGAGGGGGAGACCAAAAAAGGTAAGGTAGTAAAGTAAACCAACTATCCATCTGACCGTATCGAAACAACAAGATAGAAGGTGAATGGGTGATGAGGTATGCCTTCCAGGGACACTCAGGCTCACTCGACCAAGTAAAGTCTGATGTCTGCTTGATCAGAGAGCAAAACAATCAGGGAAGAAGTAGTGGTGAGGAATGCCTCCCAGGGACTCTGTCGGGCTCTCTCAACCGGTAAGTAAAACCAACTACCTGACTGTTCATTTCAAACAGCAGAATAGAAGGTGAAAGGATCCCGTCTCCACCTGCTCCTTTCGGAACAGCGGATAGGGGTGACTCAATACTTCTATCTGACCTCAACAAAAGTAAATAAGCCACGAAATTGGAGTCTGCGTAGTCTTTTACAGAACATCCAGAGTAAAGGGGTGGTGAGGAATGCCTCCCAGGGACTCTGTCGGGCTCTCTCAACCGATAAGTAAAACCAACTACCTGACTGTTCATTTCAAACAGCATAATAGAAGGTGAAAGGATCCCATCTCCTCCTGCTCCTTTCGGAACAGTGGATAGGGGTGACTCAATACTTCTGCCTGACCTCAGTAAAAGTAAATAAGGCATGAAATTGGAGTCTGCGTAGTCTTTTACAGAACATCCAGAGTAAAGGGGTGGTGAGGAGTGCCTCCCAGGGACTCTGTCGGGCTCTCTCGACCGGTAAGTAAAACCCACTACCTGACTGTTCATTTCAAACAGCAGAATAGAAGGTGAAAGGATCCCGTCTCCTCCTGTTCCTTTCGGAACAGCGGATAGGGGTGACTCAATACTTCTGCCTGACCTCAACAAAAGTAAATAAGCCACGAAATTGGAGTCTGCGTAGTCTTTTACAGAACATCCAGAGTAAAGGTGGTGGTGGGGAATACCTCCCAGGGACTCTGTCGGTCTCCCACTCAACCGGGTAAAGTCTGATGTCTGCTTGATCAGAGCAAGACGACCAGGGTAAAGGTCTGATGTCTACCAGAGCGGCAGGACAGTCAGGGTAAAGGTGTGGTGAGCTATGCCTCGCAGGGGCTCTGCGGGGTGCTCCCAACCAAGTAAAGCCTGATGTCTACTCGGCGCATATGCCTGCAGCAGAGCAATCAGGAAAAAGAGGTGGTGAGATATGCCTCCCAGGGGCTCTGTGGGGCACTCTCAACCAAGTAAAGTCTGATGCCTACCCGGCGCATATGCCTGCGGTAGAGCGATCAGGGAAAGTCATCTCAACCATACCCTAACACGCATATGTGTAGGGATGGGAAGAGGAGTAGTAAAATGGAAAATTTCAAAGAGAGAAGGGTCGTCTAAGGAGTTTCAAACTAGTATTTTGGGTACCACATGGTAGAGGACAAGTCGTCGTGGCCACGAGTATCTAAATGCCAGTGAAACTGCCTAGGCGAAACCAAGATCATACAAACCTGGAAGCACCAGAATGATGCCTCGAGAGACCATAGGGAAAGGTACACCCTCAACAAAGTGTGAGAGGGGCAATCTCATTCCCAATGAGTAGCTAAAGTAGCAAGGAGGACACACTTGCTACAGAGAAAAGGACTATATCAATGAGAAATAATCATAGAAGACTACAGTGGTACACCCACATAAGCTAGTGGGACCCTGTAGAGGTGGAAAGCAACATAAACATATCCAAGGGACCGCTCTACAGCCAGGAGTCGGGTCACGGTGGGAAAGTATGTCACTACAAGAAAAGTGAAATGATTTTTCGCTAGAAAATCAAAGTTCACTAAGAAGCGACGCTAACATCTGAGACTTGATGTACTGCATCACAACTAGGAAAGCACACAAGAGTAGCGAGGGGACACACTCGCCACTAAGGGAAGTAACATTGCATAGGAATGATATTTATGAAAGGCTCGCAGTAGTGGCACCCACACAAACTGGTGGGATCCTGTGGGAAGTGGAATAATATCAGTGCATCCATAGAGCTACCCCAGCAGCTGAGAGTAGAGCACGAATGAGAGAGAGAGTAAAGTGGAAAATGAGTTGATTTTCTGCTAGAAAATCAGAGCTCTCAAGTCAGTGATGCTAACGCCGGTAACCAGGCGTACTGCAACACTACTGGGGAAACAACTCAAGATAGCGAAGAGACACACTCGCCATTGAGGGAAATAATTTATGAGTAAAGTTAATAAACATCAAACATCACAGCGGTAACACTCACCCTGACCAGGGGGACCCTGTGAGAGGCAGGAGCGACACTACCAGACCCATAGGACTGCTCTAGTAGCTGGGAGCAGGGCAAGGGTGAAAAAGTAGGTCACTAAAAGAAACTAGAGAGTTGATTCCCTGCTAGGGAATCAGAGCTCGTGAAGGTGGGATGTTAACATCTGGAGCAAGATGTATCACACCACTAACAAGGACTATCATGATTGTAAAAGATCATAATAATCACAAGTGTAAACTCATCCTTGAAGCAATCACTCAGACGCTTCGTAGGAGAAGAAAAGAAAGACTTTGGGGAATTTGAGCTCTTAGAGAGTATTATCGGGTTCCTCCTGTGACAAGGGCAACCGGTTTTGCTCTACTGAGAGCTTCCCTCTTTTATTTTATAGATGCATTTTTATATATTCTCAACCATAGACTAAGTATATCTCGTACCGTCGAAGATAACACCCGGTAGAGGGAACGTTTACCATATCCGTGCGTTACTCCTAGTATGAGATATCCTCTAATGATTGGAACACAAAGAGGGAGGTAAGATTGGCTTTGATAACCCAGGCCATATTCGTCACATGAATAGAACTGGGGGCACAACCATAACACGATTGATATGTGAATGAAATTTAGGTTAGGATAGTGGATCAACATTACCATCCCTAGCTAGCATAGGTTGGTATGGACCCAGCACAAAAGAAGTCTGAATTGGTTTTGATATTCCAGACTACACTTGGGAGCACCAAGTGAAACTGGGGGAACAGAGAGGGGGAAACTCCCAAATTACCAGAACTCAGAAGAGGAAGGTACAATAAATACGAGACTCTTATCAGTCCTTAAGAATGGTCTATAACCAGATGGTGGGGTCAAAATATTTTTGTGCACGAATTTTTAAAGGAATATGGCAAGCATTTAAACAAACTCAATAGTGTGACCCCTAAGAGATGTTTAAGCACTCACCAATTAATCTGAGATAAGTCTGATTCATACATTTCCTAAAGAGTGAAAATTTCATCAGAGAGTGAAAGGATTATTTTTAGAAATGAAAAATTAACCTCTGAATCATCTTGAACTTTAGAAAAGGTTCAGAAAGTTCAGCAATATGGGTTGACTCCATCTAGACCCGAGAAGGTTAGGGATTTAAATTTTGCTAACCCAGCTTAAGCTCCCTACAAGCTAAGCTGTGCTTTCTCCCTTACATATTATGAATAAATATCTAATTCAAAAGGGTGTAAATTAGAGAGAGAAACTGAATCTTCTCAATCTTCTTGCATGAGAATATTTTTATATCTAATAGAACATCCTTGCACGATGATGAATCCAAAATCATGATTTTTAAACTCAAGTGTCACGAATATCAAGGGGTATGGATTTCCTGAGACTTAGGGATTTACAAGAAAGGGAAGCCTTTTACTTATCCACTTTGGGCTCATTTTGACCCCCTCAACTTGATTTGGCGTACTGCGCATCTTTTAATTACTTGATACACTTTGTGTATCCTTGACTTTATGGCGCATTTTGCGCAACTTTCCACTTTTGATACACTTTGTGTATCTTCAATTTTGGCGCACTGCGCATCTTTTCATTTTTGATACACTTTGTGTATCTTTCATTTTGTAATTGGCTCCCTTTCCAAATCCCTAAAAGAAAACCTTCTCAGTTGTAAGATTATCCTCCAAACATAAGAGAAGAAAAACTCACTCTCTTGTGCAAGGAAGAAAAATCCACAAAGCAAATCCAATCCTATGATAAGAGTGAACGACTTGAATAAGAAAATTATGAGGTAGATTCATCAGCCTGTGAAAGACACCTATGAGATAGAAAACTGCAAGATGATTGGGAAAATACGCGTCTCTAAATCTGATTTCAATTTGATATAGATTTTCAATCAGAATAGGAAATCATCCCAAGCAAGGGATGAGAGAGAAGGCATACATTTTTTTCTTTTGAATCATTATAATTTTCCTTCAAGCGCTTAGAGGAGTCAACCACCAATTACTTAACTTTCTAAAGAAGACAGGGGTAAATCTTTCATTAGGGAAAATAAGTTCCGTACTTTCTAAGAAAAAATTCTCTAAAAAGTCCACTTCGTGTTTTAAGCTCTCAGACTTTTCTCAGATTAATCTTTCTTTTAGAAACTTTGCACATTGAGTTTAAAGATCCCACTATTGAAAATAGAACTTGAATTTGTATTTGGACTGGTATGGGTCAAGATCTGGCCTAGAAGAATTCAGACAAGGGAGATGATAGAGACTAAAGTTTATGTCAGTGTATGAATCGTATCATCTCACCTCATCACCCCTAAGGATAGCCTCATACTTCTCGTAACAAACATCGTGTGGTAGAGGACAAATCGTCGTGGCCACACAGACTGTCGAAAAGTGAAGAAGCCCCTCCAAAGGGGGGTACATATATAGGGGAGTATTTACAGGCGGTAGGGAGACCCCCTCCCTCTCGAAGAGCGAACTCAGGCATAGTACTTTTTTAAGTACTGCCCGTTGATGACAAGCATAGGGTGAACACCGTTGGCATCAACGAGTAGGTAGGCACCACCTTCATAGACTTGCTCTACAGCAAAGGGGCCTTCCCAGACAGGCTCGAACTTACCACTTCGGCGACGGCGCGAAATGATAGGTCTGCGTAAAACAAGGACCAACTCGCCAACCCGGAAAGCACGGGGTCGGACAAGGAGATCATGTGATCGAGCCATACGTGCCTGGTATAGTTTGAGGTTCTGATAAGCTTGTAGGCGAAGCTCTTCTAAACCATCAAGCTCTTCCATCCGTAGTCCGGCGTTATCTTCGTGGGAAAGATTGTGGCTGCCTGCCACACGCAACGAGGGGAGCTCAACCTCAAGTGGGAGGATGGCCTCGACCCCGAAAGCCAAAGCATATGGGGTAGACTGAGTAGGAGTACGGTATGTAGTCCTATAGGCCCATAGTGCTTCGGGAAGTCTATCGTGCCACTCTCGTTTGTTTGCAACCAATATTTTTCTTATTAATTGCACGAGAGTTTTATTGAATGCCTCTGCCAAGCCATTGGCCTTGGGATAGTAAATTGAAGAGTATCGCCAATTGATGTTATGGCAGCGGTCAAATCTGGCAATTTTGGTGCTTCTAAACGACGGGCCGTTATCTGAAATGATACGGCGCGGGACACCAAAACGGTAGACAATATGATCACGAAAGAAACGCATCACATCTTCTGATTTGACTTCCTTAAGTGGCACAGCCTCTGCCCACTTGGAGAAGTAATCAGTGGCAGCTAAAATGAACCTATGACCCTTAGAGGAAGGAGGGTCGATAGGACCCACTACATCCGTGCTCCAGCCCTCAAATGGCCAAGATGATACAGTAGGGTGCAGCGGATTAGGGGGTTGGTGAATCACCGTGCCATGAATTTGGCACTGGTGGCACTTTCTAGCGTGCTCCATACAATCACGGATCATAGTCGGCCAATAGTAACCGAGGCGTTTAATTCTGTCTTTCATTTTTGGTCCGGACTGATGGGCACCGCAAAGACCTTCATGTATCTCACCCATGACCTTGCGAGCCTCTTCGTTGTTGAGGCAACGCAACCACATTTGGTCGAAAGAGCGTCGATACAATGTGTCGTTCACATAAGTGAATGATAGGGCTCTCTTTCTGATCTGGGCAGCAAGAGATCTATCATTTGGAAGCCTGCCATGCTTCAAATACTCTATAAAGGGTACTCTCCAGTCTGATTCTTCCTCAACTGAGAACACTGTGAGGGTCTGATCGGGAGAAGACAGGTCTGCGGGGCATAGGGCTTGACGGCACTGGACAACGATAGACAGTGGGTTGCCAGTTGGGTCAGCCAGTTCCTTTGCTAACTTAGCTAATGCATCTGCCTTGCCATTGGCAGATCTAGGGATTTTAGCTAAGCTCACTTCAGGAATCAAACACAAGAGCTCCATTGCTTTATTGTGATAGGGTAAGAGCTCAGGTTTAAGCACTTTGTAGACTCCTGCTACTTGATTTATAATCAGTTGTGAGTCTCCAAAGATCTTCACCCGCATGACATTCATCTGAATGGCCAACTCTAGTCCTAAAATCAGAGCTTCGTACTCAGCTTCATTATTGGTATGAGGTTCTGAAAGACTATAGGAATATCTCAGAGTGTGACCTTCAGGGGATACGAAAATGAGGCCCAGACCTACCCTAACTATAGGAGTTTCGTTCGGGCTCAAGGCCCTAACGGATGACGCACCGTCAAAGTAAAACTCCCAAGTAGGGGACTCCTGCTCATCCACACTCATGATTAGCTCGTCAGGCAGCTCATCATTGAGTGGGGAGTCTGCAGGGATCGGGTGAGCAGCAAGAAAATCAGCTAGAGCCTATCCTTTGAGGGCCCGCTGAGGGACGAAAGTGATGTCAAACTGCAGTAGGATCATAGACCACCGTGCCAGACGACCTGAGAGGGTCGGACGGGTCATCAGATACTGCAAGGGGTTGACTCGAGAGATTAGGTTGACCTTGTGTGAAAGCATGTAATGCCTGAGCTTCTGTACCGCAAAGATCAAAGCTAGACATTGCTTTTCCATTGCCGGGTACTTCAGCTCTGCGGGTATCAACCGTCTACTGAGGTAGTACAAGGCATTCTCCTTGCCTTCCTCATTCTCTTGAGCCAATAATGCACCCAAGGACTCATCCAGGGCCGTAGTATAGAGAATTAACGGCCTCCCTGGGATGGGTGCAGCTAAAACAGGGGGGTTTATCAGGTAACGCTTTATACTCTCAAAGGCCTCCTGACAACGCTCATCCCAGTGAAAGCGGGCGTCTTTCTTTGCTAGGGCAGCAAAGGGGTAACATCTACCAGACAAATTGGAGATAAATCTCCGCAGGAAGGCTAGCTTTCCTTGAAAAAACCTTAGTTGGGTAAGGCTTTTAGGGGGTTTTAGATCTACTATGGCTTTAATCATGGAAGGATCAATCTCAATGCCACGGTAGCGAACTATAAACCCCAGGAACTTTCCTACACTAACTCCAAATGCGCATTTTAGAGGGTTCATTTCAAATCATATTTGCGTAGGCGTTCAAAAACGATTCGTAGATCTCGAAGGTGATCTCCACGGATCTTGCTTTTGACTACCAGATCATCCACATAGCATTCAACTTGCTCGTGTATCATCTCGTCGAAGATAACAGTCATAGCACGTTGATAGGTGGCCCCGGCATTCTTGAGACCAAAGGGCATCACCTTGTAGCAGAACACACCTATAGGTGTGCAAAACGCAGTAAACTTCTCCTCTTCGGGGTCCATCTTTATCTGATTGTAACCAGATGAATCATCCATGAAGGAGAATATGCTATGGGATGATGCTATATCCACCATAAGCTCGGGGATAGGAAGAGGAAAATCGTCCTTAGGACATGCCTTGTTTAAATCACGGAAGTCGATACAGACACGAATCTGCCCGTTCTTTTTTTGGACTGGAACAATGTTGGCAAGCCAAGTAGGGTACTTCTCTTCACAAATGAAATCGGCCTCTATAAGCTTCTTAGTTTCAGCGATCACCTGTTGTTCTATTTCTAACCTCATCCTACGAGGTGCTTGTTTAACAGGGACTGCATCAGAGTTAATGGCCAGTTTATGGACTGCTACATCTGGATTCAGACCAGGCATCTCGGTGTAGTTCCAGGCAAAGCAATCCCTAAACTCTGAGAGTAACTCGATGTATCCTTGAGCCTCTGAGTCAGATAACAAGACACTATAAAAAATAGGTCTAGGATCTGATTCAGTGCCTAAGTTTACCTCACATAATTCATCCATGGCAGAAGTAATGCCATCTTCAAACTCTTGAGGAGCATCGAGTACTCTATCCTCATCATCACCCGGGTCTTCTTTATCGGTAAGAGAAACAACCGGGTATGAGTGGGAAACCGCTCGGATGTTAGCATGGTTAGGTGAGCTCTGCTCGACATAACCTAAACCTTGCTTAGTTTGAGGCATATCAGTCCGCCAAACACGAGCCTGTCGTAGAGCTTGTTCATCTGACCAAGTCGAGATAACTGCACCCCGCTCTACACAGTCTTCCACAAAAGGGGAAAAATAACGAGGGGCAGTTGTGACCCTGTTATCCATAGCGGTCTCTGCTGAACCCTGACTCTCAAGGCCCAGTGGGGCACCTACACTATGGGATAACGAGGCGCACTCACTAGCTCGTGGTGGCACAAAGGTTTCGTACAGAGGAGGCGGAGGGCGACCTCTCACTTGTAGTGCACCACCATCACTAGTGGAGGGGGTAACCAAAGATCTTTGGTGAGACTCCTCAACTCTTATTCCACATATCTGACGGGAAATGGATTGTTGACTACTGGTCTGACGTTGGGGATCTACTTCCTCGTCTGAACCACTGTCAATAACTAAACCACCCTCGGGTATCAGGTACCTACAAAAGGTAGGTAGTGAACTATAATCAGTGAAGTTTGGGGCTGGTGAGGGAGCTGAGCGATGAGGGGTAATGATCATCTCATCGTCAGAGGAGTCGGACTCGACAGTCAAAGGAGAAGCATAAAGATATGAGGGAGGAGGGAATTTGAGTGTCGTAGTTTCGCGGCGGGCGAGTCAATCCTCTACCTCTACCTCTACCTCGCTCTCCCCTACCTCTACTAGGGGGAACATCATGCCCAACTACAATTTGGAAAGGAGATCTAACAGGATCTGCAGTGGAGGTATCTGCCTCAATACTATCCTGTGACGGACCTCGCGCAGGTAGCTGTATAGGACCCTGTACAGTACTGGCAGGTGTCACTGGTGACTGGGCAGAAGGAGGTTTACTCTTCTTACGAGGTATGTAATGCTCAGCATCATCATAAATAGAGACCTCATGCACGGAAAAGGGTTGGGTATCCCCGGGAATGGAGTACTCGACTTCATTCCTCATATACTTCATACATTGGTGCAGGGTAAGAGGGCACCATTCCATACTCATGAATCCAGGCCTTCCTAAGAGAGCCCTGTATGAAGTATCGGCCTCGATCACATGAAACTTCGCCTCAGTAAGGAAATTTCCAAACTTCAGGGGTAGGTGATAGACCCTAGGGCACACTGTCCTTGGTCATTGAAGCCTTTCAACATAATCTTATTGGAGGTTAACTTCAATTGACCCAGGGAGAGGCTCTTCAAAGTTTCATAACTCAGGATGTTCACTGAAGCTCCTTGGTCAATGAGGACCCTGTTCAACTCATAACCATTGACTTCAGCGGTGACATACAAAGGATGATTGTGATCAGAGGTACCCAAGAGGAGATCACGATCTGAAAAGGTAATGCATGCATCTCTCTCAAAAGGCATGCATCTCCAACAGATTCGGAAGCAAAGAAGGCTTGACAGGACTCTGGTTCGAGTAGTGCTTTTACCAGGGTCTCTCTCAAGTCAGAGGACATCATCAGAGCGTCATAGACACTGAGAAGGGCAGGAATTTTCCTTAAATGAGCCAACACATTGTAATCGACTTCCAGCTGAGGGCCTTTCCCTTTCTCCTTAGACTGCTCTTGGGAGGAAGGGATAGGATCGTCCTGCTGGGTAACAATGTTCTTATCTTTTTCTTTTGTAATCTTAGCCATCCTAGGTGGAAGAACCTTCCCTGAACGCAAGTGAACTTCCTGTATCTGTCATCTTTGACAGGAGATTCACTTGGTTCAGCGGTGATGGCATGTGTTGGCTCCAAGGAAAGTGACTGGAGTGGGTTCTCGA
>CM034301.1:32246142-32383587 GCA_019925795.1 Dendrobium chrysotoxum | reverse complement strand
CTCCTGTGACAAGGGCAACCGGTTTTGCTCTACTGAGAGCTTCCCTCTTTTATTTTATAGATGCATTTTTATATATTCTCAACCATAGACTAAGTATATCTCGTACCGTCGAAGATAACACCCGGTAGAGGGAACGTTTACCATATCCGTGCGTTACTCCTAGTATGAGATATCCTCTAATGATTGGAACACAAAGAGGGAGGTAAGATTGGCTTTGATAACCCAGGCCATATTCGTCACATGAATAGAACTGGGGGCACAACCATAACACGATTGATATGTGAATGAAATTTAGGTTAGGATAGTGGATCAACATTACCATCCCTAGCTAGCATAGGTTGGTATGGACCCAGCACAAAAGAAGTCTGAATTGGTTTTGATATTCCAGACTACACTTGGGAGCACCAAGTGAAACTGGGGGAACAGAGAGGGGAAACTCCCAAATTACCAGAACTCAGAAGAGGAAGGTACAATAAATACGAGACTCTTATCAGTCCTTAAGAATGGTCTATAACCAGATGGTGGGGTCAAAATATTTTTGTGCACGAATTTTTAAAGGAATATGGCAAGCATTTAAACAAACTCAATAGTGTGACCCCTAAGAGATGTTTAAGCACTCACCAATTAATCTGAGATAAGTCTGATTCATACATTTCCTAAAGAGTGAAAATTTCATCAGAGAGTGAAAGGATTATTTTTAGAAATGAAAAATTAACCTCTGAATCATCTTGAACTTTAGAAAAGGTTCAGAAAGTTCAGCAATATGGGTTGACTCCATCTAGACCCGAGAAGGTTAGGGATTTAAATTTTGCTAACCCAGCTTAAGCTCCCTACAAGCTAAGCTGTGCTTTCTCCCTTACATATTATGAATAAATATCTAATTCAAAAGGGTGTAAATTAGAGAGAGAAACTGAATCTTCTCAATCTTCTTGCATGAGAATATTTTTATATCTAATAGAACATCCTTGCACGATGATGAATCCAAAATCATGATTTTTAAACTCAAGTGTCACGAATATCAAGGGGTATGGATTTCCTGAGACTTAGGGATTTACAAGAAAGGGAAGCCTTTTACTTATCCACTTTGGGCTCATTTTGACCCCCTCAACTTGATTTGGCGTACTGCGCATCTTTTAATTACTTGATACACTTTGTGTATCCTTGACTTTATGGCGCATTTTGCGCAACTTTCCACTTTTGATACACTTTGTGTATCTTCAATTTTGGCGCACTGCGCATCTTTTCATTTTTGATACACTTTGTGTATCTTTCATTTTGTAATTGGCTCCCTTTCCAAATCCCTAAAAGAAAACCTTCTCAGTTGTAAGATTATCCTCCAAACATAAGAGAAGAAAAACTCACTCTCTTGTGCAAGGAAGAAAAATCCACAAAGCAAATCCAATCCTATGATAAGAGTGAACGACTTGAATAAGAAAATTATGAGGTAGATTCATCAGCCTGTGAAAGACACCTATGAGATAGAAAACTGCAAGATGATTGGGAAAATACGCGTCTCTAAATCTGATTTCAATTTGATATAGATTTTCAATCAGAATAGGAAATCATCCCAAGCAAGGGATGAGAGAGAAGGCATACATTTTTTTCTTTTGAATCATTATAATTTTCCTTCAAGCGCTTAGAGGAGTCAACCACCAATTACTTAACTTTCTAAAGAAGACAGGGGTAAATCTTTCATTAGGGAAAATAAGTTCCGTACTTTCTAAGAAAAAATTCTCTAAAAAGTCCACTTCGTGTTTTAAGCTCTCAGACTTTTCTCAGATTAATCTTTCTTTTAGAAACTTTGCACATTGAGTTTAAAGATCCCACTATTGAAAATAGAACTTGAATTTGTATTTGGACTGGTATGGGTCAAGATCTGGCCTAGAAGAATTCAGACAAGGGAGATGATAGAGACTAAAGTTTATGTCAGTGTATGAATCGTATCATCTCACCTCATCACCCCTAAGGATAGCCTCATACTTCTCGTAACAAACATCGTGTGGTAGAGGACAAATCGTCGTGGCCACACAGACTGTCGAAAAGTGAAGAAGCCCCTCCAAAGGGGGGTACATATATAGGGGAGTATTTACAGGCGGTAGGGAGACCCCCTCCCTCTCGAAGAGCGAACTCAGGCATAGTACTTTTTTAAGTACTGCCCGTTGATGACAAGCATAGGGTGAACACCGTTGGCATCAACGAGTAGGTAGGCACCACCTTCATAGACTTGCTCTACAGCAAAGGGGCCTTCCCAGACAGGCTCGAACTTACCACTTCGGCGACGGCGCGAAATGATAGGTCTGCGTAAAACAAGGACCAACTCGCCAACCCGGAAAGCACGGGGTCGGACAAGGAGATCATGTGATCGAGCCATACGTGCCTGGTATAGTTTGAGGTTCTGATAAGCTTGTAGGCGAAGCTCTTCTAAACCATCAAGCTCTTCCATCCGTAGTCCGGCGTTATCTTCGTGGGAAAGATTGTGGCTGCCTGCCACACGCAACGAGGGGAGCTCAACCTCAAGTGGGAGGATGGCCTCGACCCCGAAAGCCAAAGCATATGGGGTAGACTGAGTAGGAGTACGGTATGTAGTCCTATAGGCCCATAGTGCTTCGGGAAGTCTATCGTGCCACTCTCGTTTGTTTGCAACCAATATTTTTCTTATTAATTGCACGAGAGTTTTATTGAATGCCTCTGCCAAGCCATTGGCCTTGGGATAGTAAATTGAAGAGTATCGCCAATTGATGTTATGGCAGCGGTCAAATCTGGCAATTTTGGTGCTTCTAAACGACGGGCCGTTATCTGAAATGATACGGCGCGGGACACCAAAACGGTAGACAATATGATCACGAAAGAAACGCATCACATCTTCTGATTTGACTTCCTTAAGTGGCACAGCCTCTGCCCACTTGGAGAAGTAATCAGTGGCAGCTAAAATGAACCTATGACCCTTAGAGGAAGGAGGGTCGATAGGACCCACTACATCCGTGCTCCAGCCCTCAAATGGCCAAGATGATACAGTAGGGTGCAGCGGATTAGGGGGTTGGTGAATCACCGTGCCATGAATTTGGCACTGGTGGCACTTTCTAGCGTGCTCCATACAATCACGGATCATAGTCGGCCAATAGTAACCGAGGCGTTTAATTCTGTCTTTCATTTTTGGTCCGGACTGATGGGCACCGCAAAGACCTTCATGTATCTCACCCATGACCTTGCGAGCCTCTTCGTTGTTGAGGCAACGCAACCACATTTGGTCGAAAGAGCGTCGATACAATGTGTCGTTCACATAAGTGAATGATAGGGCTCTCTTTCTGATCTGGGCAGCAAGAGATCTATCATTTGGAAGCCTGCCATGCTTCAAATACTCTATAAAGGGTACTCTCCAGTCTGATTCTTCCTCAACTGAGAACACTGTGAGGGTCTGATCGGGAGAAGACAGGTCTGCGGGGCATAGGGCTTGACGGCACTGGACAACGATAGACAGTGGGTTGCCAGTTGGGTCAGCCAGTTCCTTTGCTAACTTAGCTAATGCATCTGCCTTGCCATTGGCAGATCTAGGGATTTTAGCTAAGCTCACTTCAGGAATCAAACACAAGAGCTCCATTGCTTTATTGTGATAGGGTAAGAGCTCAGGTTTAAGCACTTTGTAGACTCCTGCTACTTGATTTATAATCAGTTGTGAGTCTCCAAAGATCTTCACCCGCATGACATTCATCTGAATGGCCAACTCTAGTCCTAAAATCAGAGCTTCGTACTCAGCTTCATTATTGGTATGAGGTTCTGAAAGACTATAGGAATATCTCAGAGTGTGACCTTCAGGGGATACGAAAATGAGGCCCAGACCTACCCTAACTATAGGAGTTTCGTTCGGGCTCAAGGCCCTAACGGATGACGCACCGTCAAAGTAAAACTCCCAAGTAGGGGACTCCTGCTCATCCACACTCATGATTAGCTCGTCAGGCAGCTCATCATTGAGTGGGGAGTCTGCAGGGATCGGGTGAGCAGCAAGAAAATCAGCTAGAGCCTATCCTTTGAGGGCCCGCTGAGGGACGAAAGTGATGTCAAACTGCAGTAGGATCATAGACCACCGTGCCAGACGACCTGAGAGGGTCGGACGGGTCATCAGATACTGCAAGGGGTTGACTCGAGAGATTAGGTTGACCTTGTGTGAAAGCATGTAATGCCTGAGCTTCTGTACCGCAAAGATCAAAGCTAGACATTGCTTTTCCATTGCCGGGTACTTCAGCTCTGCGGGTATCAACCGTCTACTGAGGTAGTACAAGGCATTCTCCTTGCCTTCCTCATTCTCTTGAGCCAATAATGCACCCAAGGACTCATCCAGGGCCGTAGTATAGAGAATTAACGGCCTCCCTGGGATGGGTGCAGCTAAAACAGGGGGGTTTATCAGGTAACGCTTTATACTCTCAAAGGCCTCCTGACAACGCTCATCCCAGTGAAAGCGGGCGTCTTTCTTTGCTAGGGCAGCAAAGGGGTAACATCTACCAGACAAATTGGAGATAAATCTCCGCAGGAAGGCTAGCTTTCCTTGAAAAAACCTTAGTTGGGTAAGGCTTTTAGGGGGTTTTAGATCTACTATGGCTTTAATCATGGAAGGATCAATCTCAATGCCACGGTAGCGAACTATAAACCCCAGGAACTTTCCTACACTAACTCCAAATGCGCATTTTAGAGGGTTCATTTTCAAATCATATTTGCGTAGGCGTTCAAAAACGATTCGTAGATCTCGAAGGTGATCTCCACGGATCTTGCTTTTGACTACCAGATCATCCACATAGCATTCAACTTGCTCGTGTATCATCTCGTCGAAGATAACAGTCATAGCACGTTGATAGGTGGCCCCGGCATTCTTGAGACCAAAGGGCATCACCTTGTAGCAGAACACACCTATAGGTGTGCAAAACGCAGTAAACTTCTCCTCTTCGGGGTCCATCTTTATCTGATTGTAACCAGATGAATCATCCATGAAGGAGAATATGCTATGGGATGATGCTATATCCACCATAAGCTCGGGGATAGGAAGAGGAAAATCGTCCTTAGGACATGCCTTGTTTAAATCACGGAAGTCGATACAGACACGAATCTGCCCGTTCTTTTTTTGGACTGGAACAATGTTGGCAAGCCAAGTAGGGTACTTCTCTTCACAAATGAAATCGGCCTCTATAAGCTTCTTAGTTTCAGCGATCACCTGTTGTTCTATTTCTAACCTCATCCTACGAGGTGCTTGTTTAACAGGGACTGCATCAGAGTTAATGGCCAGTTTATGGACTGCTACATCTGGATTCAGACCAGGCATCTCGGTGTAGTTCCAGGCAAAGCAATCCCTAAACTCTGAGAGTAACTCGATGTATCCTTGAGCCTCTGAGTCAGATAACAAGACACTATAAAAAATAGGTCTAGGATCTGATTCAGTGCCTAAGTTTACCTCACATAATTCATCCATGGCAGAAGTAATGCCATCTTCAAACTCTTGAGGAGCATCGAGTACTCTATCCTCATCATCACCCGGGTCTTCTTTATCGGTAAGAGAAACAACCGGGTATGAGTGGGAAACCGCTCGGATGTTAGCATGGTTAGGTGAGCTCTGCTCGACATAACCTAAACCTTGCTTAGTTTGAGGCATATCAGTCCGCCAAACACGAGCCTGTCGTAGAGCTTGTTCATCTGACCAAGTCGAGATAACTGCACCCCGCTCTACACAGTCTTCCACAAAAGGGGAAAAATAACGAGGGGCAGTTGTGACCCTGTTATCCATAGCGGTCTCTGCTGAACCCTGACTCTCAAGGCCCAGTGGGGCACCTACACTATGGGATAACGAGGCGCACTCACTAGCTCGTGGTGGCACAAAGGTTTCGTACAGAGGAGGCGGAGGGCGACCTCTCACTTGTAGTGCACCACCATCACTAGTGGAGGGGGTAACCAAAGATCTTTGGTGAGACTCCTCAACTCTTATTCCACATATCTGACGGGAAATGGATTGTTGACTACTGGTCTGACGTTGGGGATCTACTTCCTCGTCTGAACCACTGTCAATAACTAAACCACCCTCGGGTATCAGGTACCTACAAAAGGTAGGTAGTGAACTATAATCAGTGAAGTTTGGGGCTGGTGAGGGAGCTGAGCGATGAGGGGTAATGATCATCTCATCGTCAGAGGAGTCGGACTCGACAGTCAAAGGAGAAGCATAAAGATATGAGGGAGGAGGAATTTGAGTGTCGTAGTTTCGCGGCGGGCGAGTCAATCCTCTACCTCTACCTCTACCTCGCTCTCCCCTACCTCTACTAGGGGGAACATCATGCCCAACTACAATTTGGAAAGGAGATCTAACAGGATCTGCAGTGGAGGTATCTGCCTCAATACTATCCTGTGACGGACCTCGCGCAGGTAGCTGTATAGGACCCTGTACAGTACTGGCAGGTGTCACTGGTGACTGGGCAGAAGGAGGTTTACTCTTCTTACGAGGTATGTAATGCTCAGCATCATCATAAATAGAGACCTCATGCACGGAAAAGGGTTGGGTATCCCCGGGAATGGAGTACTCGACTTCATTCCTCATATACTTCATACATTGGTGCAGGGTAGAGGGCACCATTCCATACTCATGAATCCAGGGCCTTCCTAAGAGAGCCCTGTATGAAGTATCGGCCTCGATCACATGAAACTTCGCCTCAGTAAGGAAATTTCCAAACTTCAGGGGTAGGGTGATAGACCCTAGGGCACACTGTCCTTGGTCATTGAAGCCTTTCAACATAATCTTATTGGAGGTTAACTTCAAATGACCCAGGGAGAGGCTCTTCAAAGTTTCATAACTCAGGATGTTCACTGAAGCTCCTTGGTCAATGAGGACCCTGTTCAACTCATAACCATTGACTTCAGCGGTGACATACAAAGGATGATTGTGATCAGAGGTACCCAAGAGGAGATCACGATCTGAAAAGGTAATGCATGGCATCTCTCTCAAAAGGCATGCATCTCCAACAGATTCGGAAGCAAAGAAGGCTTGACAGGACTCTGGTTCGAGTAGTGCTTTTACCAGGGTCTCTCTCAAGTCAGAGGACATCATCAGAGCGTCATAGACACTGAGAAGGGCAGGAATTTTCCTTAAATGAGCCAACACATTGTAATCGACTTCCAGCTGAGGGCCTTTCCCTTTCTCCTTAGACTGCTCTTGGGAGGAAGGGATAGGATCGTCCTGCTGGGTAACAATGTTCTTATCTTTTTCTTTAGTATTCTTAGCCATCCTTGGTGGAAGAACCTTCCCTGAACGCAAGTGAACTTCCTGTATCATGTCATCTTTGACAGGAGGTTTACTTGGTTCAGCGGTGATGGCATGTGTTGGCTCCAAGGAAAGTGACTGGAGTGGGTTCTCGAATTCATCTTCTGAATCCATGTAACAACCACCCTCCGGGATCATAAAGACTGGTTTCTCATCACACTCAGACTCTTCATCTCATACAGAATCATCACAAGAAACATGTAAAATACTGAAAGAGCGAGTGCTAGAAGAAATAAAAGTAGGAGCAGAACACCAGAAGTAGCCAGAATCACCTTCTTCTATTATTTCATCATCAGTTGAAGGGAGAACGAAATCCTTCAGCGTAAGTGCTGGAAGGCGTCCCGTCTTCCCCTCAGAAGTTACAACAAACTTTTCCTTTTCATACATCTTTTTATTACATAAAATAGGAAAAGAAATGTGCTCAGTAGGCACTACAACAGAAGAAGAAAAAGGAAAAGGTGCTGGCGAAGAAACTGGGCTGGCAACTGTCGATTTGGCCTGGGTAGGCCTCCTCTCAACTGCCTCTGAACTCTGAACTGTCTGCCGGATCATCTGCCTCGTCTTCCGAGAGAGTGCTAGCTGCCACTCCCCCTCAGAACCTCTGGGTGATCTGCTACGACTGCTCTGTCTGCCACTCTGGCTGTCACTACAACTACTGGAGCCCGAGATCATCTGAACTGTCTGAGGTGTCTTGCCCTTGGGCTGAACCAGGTCGCTGTCCTGTAGGTGGATCTGCCCACTAGCCATGAGCTTCTCAACTCTGTCCTTGAACACATAGCAATCTTCTATAACATGCCCGATATGTCTGTGAAATGGACAATAGAGTGGGTGTTCCGTCTGCCCCTCCTCTTCCACTCTATTGTTGTTTGGGAATGTTAAGATGTTTCTCTTAGTAAGGAACTTGAAGATCTTCATCACACTTTCCCTTTTAAAGGGATATTCCTTACTAAGCTTCTCCCGTAGGTACTGCTGACTCTCTGGGGTCCTACGGGAGGGTCTAGACTGCACTGCTGACTGGCCCGGTGTGTGAGTCTGCTGAGGTGGTGCTGAACTGACTAAGGGCTTCTTGCCCTTATCTGATGGTCCATAAGTACTGTGTACCTCCCCTCTCCTAGGTGGAGGTGCCCCAGAAGACTCCTACCGCTGAGGTCTACGTGAAGGTTGACTCTCAACCTTAGGAGGGACTGCATCGGGTATGCTGTCCTGCAAACTAATCACCTTTGTCAACAGCTTCTGAAAGGTTCTGATGCTGAAACCCTCCAGATAAGGTGCTATCGGACCATCTATGTTCTTCAATAGAATTTCTACTGCATGCTGCTCCTGTAACTGGGGCTCACACTGTAGGCTGAGGTTCCTCCATCTGACTATATAATCTGGGAGAGGCTCTCGGGGCCGCTGTCTAGTCACAACTAGCTCTCCAACTGTAACTCGGTGCTCTGCACTGACAAACCTCTGAACAAACAACTGCTCCAACTCTGTAAAGGTGTGTACTGAATCGTTGGGGAGGTCGGCGTACCAGGCAAAGGCCACCCCAACTAAACTGCTAACAAAGAGTCTCAACATCAATGCATCGTTCCCTCCTATGTTGCAACAGATGGCTCGGTACTGGGCCACGTGCTGCCTTGGGTTCCCAAACCCATCAAAGACTCTGAACCTAGGAGGGACAAAACCAGGGGGGTAGGGCTCGTGCTCGTACTCTACTGGGTAAGGATGCCCCCTGCTAACTACCTCTCGACCTTCTGAGCAATCAGATCCTGAATCTGTCCGGCTGACAACTGAACTGACTGACTCTGGACTGGGGTAGTAAAAGTAACTGCTGTAGGTGCCACTGGAACCGCTCTCTGGGCCATGTCTACTCCCACAGGACCTGGTGCTACTACAGGGGGTGCTGCTGGCTCGTCCCTGGACGTAGCAGGAGTGCCTATGCCCGTCATCTGGGGCATCGCCCCCAAAGCTGTCAACTGAGCTGTCATCGCTGCCATGGCCCTGGCCATCTCTGCCATCTGAGTCTGTAACTGTAGCACTGTGGCATCTGTCTCAACTGACCGGGGAGATCCTCCTACCTCAGCTTCTCCCTGCTCATCATCATCATCTGCCTCTATCTGCTCGTCTGAGTGGCCACGTCTAGTAACCACGCATACTCTGTGCACCGGTATATCTCCATCTGACTCCTCCTCGAGTAAATCATCCTCAAGTGCATCATCCTCGTAGAGGGTCTGATGGAAGTCCTCCGCATACGGACTCAAAGGGGAAGAAGTCTCGTAAGGGCTAAGGGCTGGCTCTGCCCGAACCGGTGAACTACTAGGAGAAACTGCAACATCATCATTCGTCGCTGCATCACAGACCATCGGAACTGCCTCTGATCCGGAAGGAACAACTGCCTCTAACTGCTCAACTACCTGAACTGGCTGTACTGCATCGACAGGGGACTCTGCCTGTCGTCGTCTCCACACCCATCTACTGCGACGGGACCCAGTAGGGGCAACTGACTGCTGTGGGGCTACTACAACTGAAGGGAGCTGAGGTCTGGGAGGCTCCAACTGCTGCCTCTGTCCCTGACGACGTGGGCGTCGTCTAACAACTGGAGTAACTGTCTGTGGTCTCGCCAACGGAACTGAACTAACAGGCTGCCTGGGTGGTTGTCCTCTCTGCCACCTGTACCTCTGCCTAGCAGTCTATCTCTGTAACTGAACGGACGCCTGAGAAATCTGGTGGAGTAACCTCTCCCGACTGACAGGGCCTCGACCCCGCGCTAAGCGGATAATGCTCCGAATCCTCTGAGAGAGGGTTCGAGTAGCATCATCCCTGGGGACCCTAGCGCGTGGTAAAGTAGTAGTGACAGGAGGAGCTGCCGCAATGCGAGCAACGTCCTCCTCATCACCACTATGTGTCAGTGGAGAGAAGCGTCCTCCCTGAATCGCTGCTATCTCAGGGGCAACTGTAACGTTCGGGGTAGGGGAAACTGCAACTGATCGTGGTGCCCGCTGCCTAGGGACCACCCTCCTCTGAACTGGCTCCTGGTGAGCCAATGAATCTGCCATCCGCTGTCTATCTGCCTCGGATGCAGCCAACCGAAGTCTACGGTTTCTATTCCTCCGGGCCCTTCTCCCAAGGCCAGAGGCGGAAGACGAAGCAACATCTGAACCCACTACCTGAGTGGCAGGGGGAACAGGAAGTACGGGAAGTGTCGGGGTCTGCACGAGGGTCTCTCGGTGAGACAGTTGAGCGAAAGCTGAAACCCGACGGGAGGAAGGCGAAGGAGCCTCGGTCTGGGCTCCCCTCTTCCTGGAGGAAGAAGGAGGGGGAACCTGAACACGAGCTGCCTCTGCCGGAGTAACAACAGGGGTAACTACTGCCTGCCCGCGCTGAGGGGCCGGGGCAGTCTGAACAACATGTGCGGTAGGCACTGGTCGCCTAACCGCTGGACGAGTAGGCTGAACAGGGAGTGGTCTAGGCACTGGCTGCCTAACCACAGGGTGTGCCGGCTGCACACGAACAGGAGTAGGACGAGCAGGTGCCCGGGTTGTCCGCCGAGCAACTGGACGTCCAAAAGGTCGTATGGCTACACGAGCTCTCCTCTGGGGAGGAGAGTAGGCAGCAGCCTCAGCAAGGGTCGGCCCGCCAAGAGTGACGAAGGCCGAGTCAGTGAAGGAACCAAAAGTGATTCCTCCAGCGGGAGGACTGGCTAGCAGGGACTCAGGAAGTGTCACCCACGCGTCAGAACCAAAACTGAAAGTAACGGAAGGCACGAAGGAAGCCATGGCACTGTCTGCCAAGAAGAAGAAAAGAAATTTCAAATGATTAGTAAAAATAATGAGAAGAGGAATGATAGATAAGGGACGGAATGACCTAGAAGGTCCGAAGGAGGAAAGCTTAGCTAGGGGGAAACCCTAACTAAGAAGAATGGAAAGAAAAAAACCTAGCTAGGGGGGGTAATCCTAACTAAGAAAAAGAAGAACGATCCTAACTAAGGAAGGACCCTAACTAAGAGTGGGACGGACCTAATCTAAGGAGTACCAATCCCGGAGTACACACAAGAGAGAATAATATAGAATCCAAAGATGGAGAGAGAAACTTGTCCCACCGTGGTCGCCAAAAACATGTGGACCTCCGAAAGGACACAAACACCATCGCCTCGCGAGGGGAGACAGTATCTGGCCAATGGAAGGGCAGATTCGATCACACATATGATTAACCATTGAGGATAGCGGCTCTCACCAGCACACCACGATGGGTAATAATATATATGATCTGATCGTAACGAGTTTCCCCCACCCGATACATTAGCTCCAATGGGGTTTATTTGAGAGTGGGATTCGGTTTCCCACGGGCGCAAGCCCCCGTGGTTAATTACATCTCAAGCTGGGGCCTGAGAATACTCTCGATTAAGGATTCTACATTATTCTTTCTAAATTGGGATTGGCACATAGGGGGAAGACTAGGAAGTCCTACTCGAAGGGAAATAGAGGTTCAACTAGGCTTAGTCAACATGCACGGCTCACATCAGCATCCGGAGGGACTAAGATAGTGAGAAGAAACTGGATAAAATAAAGGTCATGCACTCAGAGCATACAGGAGAGAAAGATTGAGGTGGCGTCATCCATGTGACGCAGATATGTAGGGTTTCGGGTCTTTGGAAGACAGAAGACCTACCTACTGATGAGGCGTACTACGAAATAATAGTAGCCTTGAATCCTAAATCTAATGGGTTTAGTGTTCAACACAACACTAACACCCGTGTCCTAACTAATGCAATGCAAAATCTGGACTTACCCCGGCCTGGATTGGGGAGCCAGCTAACCACCTAGTCGCTTCAAAACCATGCTGTCCAGTCATTTATGAAAGATGGGTGGGTAGGTTATAGTTCTCGGAAGTATGGCCGACGTCTAGAGGATTTCCTAATTGGCCCTGGACTGATGTTAGGTGAATGCTCCTATGACTAATGCAATTAAAATTTTGATTTAGTTGATTTCTAATGCAATGCATGCTGGTTAAAGTATCCAAATCAGGTATGCATAGAACTTTAAAAAGGCTTATAAAATAATTTTTTAGAATTAGACTGGGCTTCCCCAGGTCCGGCACCTCATCCTCATAGGTCAGATTATCCGGACTCTACCCGCAGGCGGGGAAGTGTCTTATAGAAGGAAAGAGAAATGCATTAATATGCATGCGACCCCGGACGATTCTGGCGATTCCCTAGATCGTTAAGTTTCTAAATTATTTAAATCTTAAAATTTGAATGTTAGTTGTGAGTAGAAAAAGTTTTAGTTCTTAAAGAGCCTAACGAAATCCAGGCTAAAACAAAAGCGACATGCAAAATGCCAAGAAACTAAGAAAAGCAAACAATCCTAGAGGCACACAATCATAAAACACATCAAAATTATCCAAACAAATTAATAAATGTCCATAGGCCAACTGCCCTTAATTACAACCCAGGGTCTGCAGAAAATTAAAGTGGCCGGGCACCACTGCCAACAACCCGGATTTCTAGTCCTAAGACTGACGCAAGTTATTTTGAGTGGGATACACTTGGTCTTCATCTTCTTGATCTTCTCTTTCTTAGACTCCTTGGATCTGAGCTTCCTCAGACTCCTTGGACCTCCTTTTCCTTGGACTCCTCGGGTAGTAGAATAATCCAAATTTGGATTCCCAAACAGAAAAGGACTATCCTCATATTGGGTGTCCTTTCCTCTTTGGAATCCAACCTTTGGATCCTAGTATCCCCACTCAAAATAAACTTTCACAACTCTTAACCAATATTACAATCAATTACATTAAATGAAAGCAGTAAATTCTAAACGCTCCTGCAAGGTTATCCTAAAAAAAATCATCCCAGGCAGTTTAATATATCACAAGCAATCATAAGGAAAATAAAATACTCATCACAGCCACACTGGCCATGCTCTTAATTATTTTGAGGGCTAGGCAAGCTCTGGAGCACCTGTAGCAATTTATACGATTTATTATTTTAGCCCTCATTTATTTAGGGGGGCTGAGCAATTTCTGAAGCACCTGCATAAAACAGCGTTAATTTTTAAATCATGATTATTGCCCCCCTTATATTTAGCACTGCATGAGCACGGCCACCTGCAGAAAACATCATTAGTATCAACCTCGATCCTAACCTATGGGTAGTCTATTGTGCAATCACATCAATTCCCAGAGTGCAGTAAAAGTAAACAAACACACCAATAGTTCAATCACAACATGCAATGAAATCCAGAAAACTCGGCACGCAGCAGAAAATTAAACACTGGCCTAACCTAAGCCTAGAAGTGGTGCCCTAACAAACAATTCTACAGTGTGTGTAAAAGCTGTGTAGCTGAGGTAGATCCTAAGCTGGGTAGTTAGTTACAGTTGCCTACTGTCCAGGTTGGTTGTAGGTCTGAAAAGGGAATTTTATTTAAAGTCCAAATATTAGTGGATTGAGATCTATCTTAGTTGATTTAATGTGTGGATCAATTTTAGTTCTTAGGGTAATAATATTTAAAGTTTAAATTGCATTAGTGAGTTTTATGGGGTTCGGGGTCCACCTATACACTAAGTAAAAGGGGGTCCAAATTGACTTTTTGATTAAAGGGTATTTATGACCAGCTAATATTTCTATAAAATACTAGGCCTTAACCTGATCAGTTAGACAGTTAGTATGCCCGATTTGGATTCTTCTACCCAAAGTTATGAATTTCTGAAGTTTTGGTCTCGTTTTGAACTAAGTTTGACCGGATTGTTGACTTTTTGATTTAAGTTGATTTCTGGACACTTAGTATTTTTAACAAATACTAGACCTTAATGTGAGTTGAATGCCTTTTAGTTTGCTGGATTTGGAGTTTCCTACGCAAAGTTATGAATTTTAGAAGTTTCGGGCCCTAGACTATAGACTACGGTTGACCGAAGAGTTGACGTTTTAATTTCAGTTGGTTTCTGGACACCTAATATTTTTAGTAAGTACTAGACCTTAATATGAGTTGAATGCCTTTTAGTTTGCCCATTTTGGAATTTTCTGTGATTAGTTATGATTTTTAGAAGTTGGGGCAATTAAAGGAATTATCGAAATTGCCTAATTAGGGGTATTTTGGGGGTTTTGGCCCAAATCAGCTCCAAACTGATTGGAATCACCCCCAAAGGTCGAAAATGACCTAAGAAGGTGTTCCCAAGTGTTTGGGGAAAATTTGGGATTTTTAATAATTTTTAATGATTTAATTAAGGCAAAAAGGTAATTTTTGATTAAAGTTGAATTAAAGTCTAGATTAAGGTCCAATTAAGGGGCCTTAATTATATAAGGTTGGGGACTGAATTCTAGAGAGTTTGAGGTATTATGGGTATTTTTCTGATTTAAAATGGATTTATTAGATTTTTCTGAAGTTTCTAAGGCTTAATTAACGGGTAAATTAAGGTTTGCTAATTAAATGTTTTAAAGAGTCCAAAAAAAATTCCTAGAAAATTCTAGAGGGTTTCAGATGTCACTATGTTTAAGTGTTTCAGATTTTAAGTCATTTGGAGCTATACCCTAATTCCTGGAATTTTTCTAAGTTCAGTAGACGATCCTTAATTGTTGTCCTTAAGATGTCACTACGTTATATAGGAATGAAATGAAGTAACTAACCCTTAGGCACAACATAGAGGGTAAATGCAGCAAATATAAACACACCAAACCATGTCCTTAGATCTAGGAGAGCCTAGGCTAAGTGCTTGTGCAACCTACACATGCAAGGACTACGAGAACACTAAGTAAAGAAACATAATGAAGTGATTAGTGAATGATTGGGACACAATCATTCACTAATCCTTCTCCCACATGAATTATGTTCACATATAGGTCCTAGGTTTAAAGTTTCATAGGAGGTGAACCTCCCAAAATTAAAGGATTTAAATAATATGTAATTTTAAAATCATCTTTAAAATACATAAATATTATAAATAATAATAATATAAGTTTAAAAATAAGATAATTGAAAATACTTCAGTTCATAAGCATGGGAGGTCTACCAGCCACCGAGGGGGTTTTAAAATAAATTTTTTTTTGTTAAAATAATTATTTATATTAATTAAATAATATTTAAATAATTAAATAACATAGGAATACAGAAAACATCCAGAAATGACAGAACCCCATACAGGAAATAATTTTAAATTAAAACTCATATTTTTCTGAAAAGTTTAAGGTATTGTGCGTCAAAATCTGATTTAAAATGGCAAAGTTATGAATTTTTGAAGTTAAATAGGTTTAAAGGTAATTTTAAAATAATTTAAAAATAATTAATATTTGAAAATAAATAATAATTTTAAAATAAACCAGATATGATAATATCTGAATTTAAAATACATTTAAATAATAATGATCAAAACATTATAATAATATGAAATAATAAATATCAATATTATAGTGATATTAATATTAACATAATAATACTATTATTAAAAATAATAATAATAATAATAATATTACTAATAATACTATTATTAAAAAATAATAATAATAATAATAATATTACTACTAATTAACAATATTAATATTAATAATAATAATAATTAATTATAATAATAATAATAATAATCATAATAATAATATTATTAAAATAATAATAATATTAATTATAACCTTAATATTATAATAATATTAATAATGATAATAATTAATATTATGATAATAAAAATATTAATTATAATAACAATATTATTAAAATAATAATATTATTAATTATAATATTAATATTATAATAATATTAATAATAATAACTACTAATACTATAATAATATAAATATTAATATAATACTAACATTATTAAAATAATAATATTATTATTAAAAAAAATAATTATAATAATAAAATTTTAAAATACATATGTATATATATATATATATATATATATATATATATTTATATTTAAAATATAATAATAAGAATAGTAAT
Organism: Dendrobium chrysotoxum; assembly: GCA_019925795.1. Classification (NCBI taxonomy): domain Eukaryota; kingdom Viridiplantae; phylum Streptophyta; class Magnoliopsida; order Asparagales; family Orchidaceae; genus Dendrobium; species Dendrobium chrysotoxum. The sequence continues at coordinate 32,367,388 of CM034301.1, read as the reverse complement.
AATAATAATAACATTTTAAAAAAAATAATTTTTAAATAAAAGAATAATAATAATAAAAAGAAATAATATATAAAAATAATTAATTTTTTTTTAATAAAATAATGATAATAATAGTAATAATAATAATAATATATTAATAATAACAATATTATATAATAAAGATAATAATAATAATAATTAAAATAATTAAAATAATTAAAATAATTAAAATAATAATAATAATAATAATTATTATTATTATTATTATTATAATTAAAATAATAATAATAATAATAATAATATAATAATAATAATAATAATAATAATTAAAATAATAATAATAATAATAATAATATGATAATAATAACAATAATAATAATAATAATAATTAAAATGATTAAAATAATTAAAATAATAATAATAATACTAATTATTATTATTATAATAATTAAAATAATAATAATAATAATAATAATAATTTTATTATTATTATTATTATTATTATTATAATAACATTATTTTTAAATAATAAAAAAAATAATTTTTCTGATTTTTTTTATTATAAATAAATAAAAAAAATAAATTAAAAAAAAAAATATTCGGCGGCGGCGGCGGCGTGGCCACGTGTCGCCACGGGGTTCGCTCCACGGTCACGGGCAATCATTGCCAATGATTGCGCCGCCGCGCAATCATTGGCAATGATTGCACGGAAAACCGCGCATCACTTATCCGCATCAGCGGTTGCTCCCGACCGTCCGATCTTCCGCGGTTCGACTGGACGGCTGCAATGAAGCCACGTGGACGGCGCCTCCGCGAGATCGAATCCCGCGGTTGTTCCGAGCCGCGGAACGACTAGATCTCGACCGTTGATCATAAGATCAACGGTCCAGATCTCTCGCAGTTACGCAGACGTAACCCGAAACCCTAATAGGGTTTTTTGGTTCATTCTCGCGATCGGGTACACCAAACACGATGAAATTTTAAACTCATGATCTATGTGTGTACAGAAACCATGTGGGAGCATTCGTTTGGGTTAATACGCGCTAAATAAAAACCTAATTAACCCTAAGTGTATTGACCTAGGTTAAGGGTTTTCGAGTGATTTTACCGTTGGATCTTCGGGATTTAGGTTCGGTTGAGCTTGTTGATTGTCCTCGTACGATTTCCTAGTTGAAGCCGCGTTCAAACAAGCTCTGGATCAACCGGATCGAAGCTTTGGACGTTTAAGGCTTCGGGTCGCCGGAATCTCGCCGCCGGCGGGATTGACCGGTGGGGTTTGACTTGGGAAGGGTGGAGGGAGACCTAGAGAGTTCGTATGCCAAATCTCCAGACTTTGGGGGCTTTGGGGAGAGAGAGAGATCAAAAGTCCTTTTCTTGGAACCCTAAAGAGGGTATTTAAAGCATTAGACTCAAGTTCAACGGCCTAGATCCAATATCAAGCCAATTAGGAGGGAAATAGACCTGATTTGGCCGTGGTTTTGAATTGGAGTCGATTAGGAATGTATTTAGAGCTTTAAATGGGTTTAAATGGTCCTTAATGGGTCAAACCGACCTGTTAGGACTTGGGTTGACCAAGTCAAGGGTTGACTTGGTCAACCCAGTCAATTGGGCCATAGGGGACTTGGGTGGAGCCAAGGAGAGGGATTTGGAATGAACCTGGGCTTGAATGGGATTTAAATGGGCCTTAATAGGTCTTAAATAGGTCATTTTGTCCTATTGATGGCCTAGGTTGACCAAGTCAAGGGTTGACTTGGTCAATCCTAGTCAAATGGGTCCAAGGGAGGAGGGTATGAGCCTTGAAGGACCTTGAATAAGTTTAGGGTTTGATTTAGACCTATTTAAGGCCTATTGGGTCAACCTGGGTTGACCTGGTCAACCAGGTTGACCCAGGACCAAGACTTGGGCCCAATGGGTCAAGCCTGACCCACTGAGTCCAGTGGAGGAGAGAATAGGGCTTGGAGAGCCCTGAATTGGGTTTGGGTTTGATTTGAACTAGTTTTAGACCCATATGGGTCTAATGGGTCAACCTGGGTTGACCTGGTCAACCAGGTTGACCCAGGGCCTGGGTCTGGGCTCAACAGACTCAGTTTGACCCATTGAACACAAGGGAGAGGGTCTTGGGCCCTGACTTGGTCAATTTGACCAAGTCAACTCCCTTGACCCAGCCTGGGAGAAAACCAAGGTCAACATTAGTCAATCTTATTAAGTCCAAGCATTGTAATAATGCCTACCTCTTCGATATTTTCTAGAATATTATGATTTTTCTTGGTAACATGGAGTTTGTGGTTTCTCATATTTATAGAGAGGGGAACACTTTCTTTTTTAGAGAGAGGGGAACACTTGTGCAGATTAGGTAGCAAAGAAAGGGACTACTTTTACTTCCACTGAATTGTTTTTAAATTTCAATGGGAATCATGAATTGAATGGTATGGTGAGGTTGGACAAGTTGGGTTTACCGTATATGGGGCAAAAATTAATTTTGCTATTTTTGGTTTCGCTGTTGGGTTTCTTGTGTTCTCTATACTGCTACTTTTTAATGGTCATTGTTTTCTATTTTGTGTTCTCTCTATGATTGTGTATTCAATTCTGGGGGGCGTCGTGTTGTCTCCTACTATTGGGGCTTCCTGTTGGGTTGCATTTTTTTTCAGCTAGGTGATGTTTTCTAGCTGGTGCCATGCTTTGAGTGCTATATCGGGTGCTCTGTAGTTGGGAAAGTATTTATTCCCTTCTTTGGTTGTTGCCTCTTTCTCTCTTGCATTTACTTTGATGGTTCCTGTCTGGGCTTTCAAGTTTTATTTCGCTGTGCCTTTTTTTGGGTGATGGCTTCACGCTTCCCCTTGATTTTTATCCTTTTTTCTTGTTATCTAGTTGGGATCTTAGACTTTTTAGGTTTTTTTTTAATTTTATTTTGGATGTAGCTCTTTGAGCATTAGTGACTTTTGATCCCATTAAAGTCTTGCAAAAAATTTTTGGATTAACGCATAGACCCGTATGTGAGTTTTAACAAAATAAATAAATAAAAACAAAAAAGTACAATTTAAAAAATAATGATAAGAAAAAATATCACCATATCAAATCTTGCAAAAATTAAGAAGAAATGTTTCTCTTCAATGTATCATCTTGTTCCTTACTGGTTGCTTGCAAAATTGTTGCCACAATCAATGCCCTAGCTTCAATTTTACCTTCGACGTCACGTTTGAGCGGCCTCAAAGCTGCAGTAAGAGTAACAAGAGCCTTACCTCTTGCCTCCACGATTAAATGCATGCTCTTCCCTCTTGGTTTTACAGGAAATCCAAACAGAAATGAGGAAGAAGCTCTCGATCTCGCACTTAATTTCATCCGCCATCTCTTTCGCTTGACCTCATGCTTTTGCTCCTAGCTCTCGATTCACACTTCCCCCTCTCTTTTGCGGTCCCCTCTGTTCTTAATAATGAGAGAAAACAAAATACAAGGAAGAGACTATACCAATAACTATATATAAAGCTAACATGGGAGAAAGTTTTATTAGCAATAAAAGAGGAATAAGAGAACGTCTTTAATGCAAATTAATTTAATTTAAAAATCATCAGAGATTTGATTCATTAATTAACAGAAACTTAGAAAATTTTCTTGAGAACTTCATATGGTAAACAAATATTGACAAATGATGTAATCAAATTTATGCACCAAAATATTTTTATCATTACAAATTTATTTATAACCATTTTAATTATTATCTTGAAAGTTTTATCTTGCAAAATTATGATAGAATTTTGAAGTTCAAGAAATATTTCAATTCTGGAACAAAAATTGGCTCAAGTTATTCTTATCTATTTTTTCACCTAAGAAATTGCAATGGTCGTTTTTTTAATTTTATTTACATATTATCAATCATTTAAATGGATGCTACTTTTTGAGCATATACGAGAGACAAATGTCATCATATCTAAGAGCCATCAAATGCAAAATTTTGTGTCAAATGTCATCTCAAAAAATATTTGCTATGACCAATATATTGGCCGGCTTTGTTTAGGATAACATTTTTAGTCTTTTTTGAAGCTTTTTTGTATAAAAAAAATTCTAAAAATAGTGAAAAAATAGTGGTCAAAAGCTATCCCAAACGAAGCCTTAATTGTCGCTAAATATGTTTTGCTACCAAAAATTAATCATTCTGTATCCATTTTGCTTGGCGTAAGAAAACACTAATATTCTAGTAATTAACTTGGTTTGGTTTTAGCACGGTTGGAGAAGGCCATCATAAAAATTCTATAAAAAGTAAAGTCAATGCAGCTCACAAAACTCCATTGATTATTCAGATTTCACGACTAGATTGGATTAATTAACAAGTATTATACTCTTTTTTTTATTATTTTTATTTTTATTAAGTAGCTTAATATTAGTTAAGTATTATTACCTTTTAGTCCATTAGCTAATTGTCCTTACTGTGATAAATATCAAAAGTTGCAACAGAATGTTAGCTTCTTGATATATTTTGTTAAGAGTATGTAAGTTTCCTGACTAAAAGATAAAAAAAGCTTTTTTATGCCTTTTGATAAAACTATCAAATGCTTTGATGGCAGTTTTTCAATGAGCAATCAATACTTTTTGATACATTTATTTTCTTAACCAAATGAAAGATCAATATTTTTTTCACATTTGTTTTCTTAACAAAAAATTATTGAAAAAATAAAATATTAGTTACTTATTTGGTTAGGAAAAGTAAATGTTTTAAAAGGTTTTGATTACTCATTGAAAACTCCCATTAAAACGCTTGTTAGTTATATCAAAAGGTATTAAAAAGCTTTTTGATGTCTTCAAGTGGCAGCTTGATTTGAAGTAACAAGGTAGTTAAAGTGTTCATATTTGGTCTGAAATAATATATATATATATATATATATATATATATATATATATATATATATATATATAAATTTTAAAGTATTTGAAATTCACTCTTAATTAGTTCAATTTTGATATATTTAGAAACCATTCGATTTAGGATTTGTTTGGGACGGCTTTAATTTTTTATAAAATTAGTTGTGAAATTACAATGTGAAAAATAATTTAACTATTCTGATTTTAAGAAGCAACTTTCCAACCAAAAAATTTTTAAAAAAATAATGAGAAAGAAACAAAAAAGTAGCGGCCAAACGAAATTACGATTGATATCTAAAACAAAAATAAGCGAAAAATTGTCCCAAACAGATCCTTAATGATTTTCAAATACATTGTTAATTTTTTTCCAATGTCTTCGCTGCCACTGCCCATTGGCTACCCGCCACAACTACGTTTTGCTATACAATGCATTTGCTTTACTCAAAGTCAAAAAAAAAAAATACTTGTATTTATTTTACACTTATCCAAATATTTTTAATACATTATATTATTTTTTAATTATATTTTATTTTACTCTGCATTTTTTATCCATCCAACAAAATAACCCCTTAGTCTGTAGACTGCCATCCTCTTAACCAAATACTGAAATGCATAAAAAAAATCAACCATTCTCTTGCAACCTTAACTATTGATCACACTAAGGACAAGTTGCTAATAGATTTGAGAGAGTAGCAGCAGGAGAGCACCGGGACAGAGAAGGCAGAGAGGAAAAAAGGAAAGGAAAAGTAATTCATATCATCTATTACAGAATACAAAGGAGTATTTATAAGAGTATAAGGGTAAAGCTGTAAATACACGGAATCATAAGGGTGAGAAGCTAACAGCCTCCCTCAAATTAATCATTCGGGGGACGAATGGTTAATTTGCTGTGAAGATCGTTGAACCTGGTACTTGAGAAGGGCTTACTTAGAATGTCGACGATTTGATCCTTGGAGGGAATATGAGCAAGAGCAATGTCGCCATTCTCGAGATGCTGCCGGATGAAGTGATAGTCGATTTCTATGTGCTTGGTGCGGGCATGAAAAACGGGATTCTTTGCTAGTGCGATGGCTGAAACGTTGTCACAGTGAATCGGGGTGGGGGAGGTCTGCGGAAGACATAGCTCTGTGACCAGGCGACGGAGCCAAAGAACCTCTGAGATAGCAGCGGATAAAGCACGGTATTCAGCTTCAGTTGAGGATTTGGCAACCGTGATTTGCTTTTTGACAGTCCAGGAGATGAGAGAGGGTCCCAAGAAGGTGCAGAACCCGGAAATAGACTTCCGATCCAACGTATTGGAGGCCTAGTCGGCGTCCGTGAATGAGCGAAGAGTGAGGTCCCCGTCGGTGATGGGCAGGCCGAAGGAAATGGTCCCTTTAACATATCGAAGTAGATGTTTGATGGCTTTAAAATCTTGAACTGATGGTTGTTGCATGTGTTGACAGACGAGATTGGTGGCAAAAGCAATGTCTGGACGGGTGATGGAGAGATATTGTAGGGAACCGGCGAGTTTACGATAGAGGGTCGGATCGTGGAACGGTTGCGGATTGCTGGGTTGTGTTTGGAGCTTGGTGTGACGGGAGTGGGAGCCGCTTTGCAATCGTGGAAGCCAGCATCTTGCAGAAGTTTTGTGGCGTAATGCTGTTGGGTGAGGAAGTAGCCGGTTTTGGTGTGAATGACTTGAATGCCAAGATAGAGGGAGATTTGGCCAAGTTGCTTGAGTGCAAATTGTGAGTGTAGCTGTTTTAGCAGAACTTGAATGGCATCCTGATCGTTACCTGTGACAAGTATATCATCCACATAGATTAGAATGTATATGAGAATGTTATTGTGTTGAAATATCAAGAGGGAGGGATCGGAGCGACTAAACCCGAATCCTTTGGATTGAAGGTAGCTAGTAAGTTTCTGGAACCATTGACGAGGCACTTGTTTCAGGCCGTAGAGAGATTTGCGAAGCTTGCAGACGGAGGTGGGTTGGTGCGGATCCTCAAAACCACGTGGTTGGCGCATGTAGATGTCGTCGGGTAGGTCACAGTGCAGGAAAGCGTTGGAGACGTCGAGTTGGAGGATGGACCAACGTCGATTAAGAGCAAGAGTGAGCAGGAGACAGATGGTAGGCATCTTGGCGACGGGACTGAAAGTCTCGGTATAGTTGATGCCAGATTTTTGATCGTAGCCGAGTGCTACCAGACGAGCTTTGTAGCGATCTACTTGGCCGTTTGGAAGTAGCTTGGTTTTGAAGGTCCATTTATAGCCAAGTATAGGTTTGTTATGAGGAATGGGAACAAGGGACCATGTGCCCTTGTTCTGGAGAGCGGTATATTCGTCGAGCATAGCTTTTCGCCAGTGATTGAATTTAACCGCTTGAGTATAGGAGGTCGGAGTGGAGTGGGAGGTGGTGTGACTAAGAAGATTAATTAGTTACTGAGTTTTAGAGATGCCAGATTTAAGGCGAGTCTGCATGGGATGGATATTAGGTGGTGTGGGTCGAGAAGAGGATGTGATGGTAAGAGTCGGTTGATTTTGATTTGTTGGAGGTATGGGTTGGGCACTGGAATAGCTAGTGTCCGTGGTAGAGTGTTGAGTAGGAGTGTGAGGGGAGGGAGATAGTGTGACGGTTGAGAGGGGTATAGAGGTGCTGGGAATGAGTAGAAGCGGAGAGATGTTGTTGCAAGTGGAGGCAGGTGTGAGAGTGGCAGTGGAATTAATAGATTTATAGGGAAATTGAGTTTCGCAGAAAACGACATGGCGGGATATGTAAGTCTTGCCGGAGAGAAAGTCGAAACATTTATAACCTTTGTGAAGGGAGGAGTAGCCGAGAAAAACACATTTGTGAGAACGGGGGGAGAGTTTATCAGTTGTGTAGGGTTTTAACCAGGGAAAACAGAGACAGCCGAAGATACGAAGATGAGAATAGGTAGGAGTGTTACCATAGAGGCGTTGGTGAGGGGTTTGAAGAGAGATAGATTTTGAAGGGAGACGATTGATGAGGTAGTGAGCTGTGGTCAAAGCTTCGGCCCAAAATTTGTTCGGTAGGTTAGAGGCGTGAAGGAGAGTTCGAGTGAGATCAAGAATGTGCCGGTGTTTCCGTTCAGCTAAGCCATTTTGCTCAGGTGTGTGAGGGCAGCTTAATTGCTGAATGATACCCGAGTTCTGTAGGTAAGTTTTGAAAGTATGGCTAGTAAACTCGCCGCCACCATCAGAGCGTAAACATTTGGGGGTGCAGTGGTGTTGAGTTTTAATGAGGTTACAAAGAGATTTAAACTTAGCAAGAGCCTCTTGTTTGGAATGCATCAGATATAACCACGAAAAACGAGTAAAGTCATCAATGAACACGATGTAATAGCGATATCCATCTAAAGAATTTATTGGAGCAGGTCCCCAGACATCAGTGTGAATGAGATCAAAGGGGGCAGAAGAAACAGATATACTTTTATTGAAATTTTGCTTGTGACTCTTGGCCACATTACAAGAAATACAAACGAATGAAGATGAAACATTTGAGAGCTCAGGGATGTTCTTGGCAAGAATCGGAAGGATCCGAGCGTGCGAGTGTCCTAGACGGGCATGCCAAAGTTGGGAAGACTCGGTGGTGGCAGTGAGAGCTGAGGGAGAGATCGGAGGACACATGCGAATCTGGTAAAGGCCGTTATGAAGATGCCCACGAAGAAGTGGTCGTTGGTCCTGAAGATCCTTAATAACAAATCCGTTAGCGTCAAAGCAAATGGAGATAGAGTTATCCGAGGTTAGTTTAGATTCAGATAAAAGATTGTGTGTTAGCGAGGGAACATGAAGAAGATTAGAGAGACAAAGCTTACGAGGTGTATCAGGAAGCGGAAGAATGCCTTGACCTGAATTTTGAATGGAGAGAGATGAGCCGTTGGCAATTGAGACAGTGTCAGGTCCATGATAGGGTGTAGAGGATTGAAGATACATGTCGTCTGGTGTGAGATGGGTGGAAGCACCGGAGTCAAGAACCCAATCTCTGGTGGTAGAGGTGGAGGGGTTGGTCATAAGAGCACAAGGGGATCTTGAGAAAGTGGGAGCGAACTTGAAGTTGCACCGATGCCAACAGTTCAGGGCTATATGACCGGTCTTGCCACAGATTTGGCAAGTGGGTTTCACAAGCGGCGTGGAGAAGGTCGGACCAGCTTGGTTTGACGGGTTGCTGGGAAATGCCGTGGAATTCTTGCTTCTAAAGAACTGCTTCTTGGATTTGCCATGAGATTGATTTGAGGAAGAGGCATAGAGGGCTGTAGTCGGAGAGCTGGCAGTTTGATCTTTGATAAGTTCTTGATGAAGATTAATCTCCTCACTGCAGAGTAAAGAGTAGAAGGTGTCTAGATCGATGGGTTGGAGAGAGGTACGAATGGCGGTCTTGAAAGAGTTGTAGATGGACGGAAGACCATTAAGAATGTAGAGGATTATGTCTTCTGAATCGATGGTTGATCCAGAGGCAGCAATATTGTCCACGATGGATTTTATGTGGGCAAGATACTGTTGCATGGTAAGATCTTTCAGCTGAACGTGGTGGAGTTTGTTCTTTAACTGAATGACGCGGGATCTACAGGTAGGTTGGAGACGACGTTCAAGAACCGACCAGGCTTCATGTGTGGTGGTACAGGTAAGAAGGTAAGGAAGTATGGACTGAGAAATTGTAGAAAATAGGGCTGAGAGCAGATTGTTGTCCACGAGGCGCCACGAGCATGATCGGCAGAGTTAGCATCGGCTGGAGAAGTGGCGGTGCCAGTGAGATGGCCAACGTAATCATTCGCTGTGAATTGCTGAAGGATTTGCGTGCCCCATATGGCGTAGTTTTCCGCCGTTAGGTGATGTGGAGCAAGGTTCTTGATGTTCAAGACTAAGAAGTTGAGGGCTGGAGGAATGAGAGGGGTGGTGGAGGAAGATTCCGAAACGGTGGAGGAGGAGGCAGGAGGAAAGTTTGCTGATTCTTTATCTCCCATTTCTGGCTTCTAATACAATGAGAGAGTAGCAGCAGGAGAGCACCGGGACAGAGAAGGCAGAGAGGAAAAAAGGAAAGGAAAAGTAATTCATATCATCTATTACAGAATACAAAGGAGTATTTATAAGAGTACAAGGGTAAAGCTGTAAATACACGGAATCATAAGGGTGAGAAGCTAACAAGATTAAAAGGTTTAACTGATAGTAAGATGCTTAATAAAAAAAAAGGTTGTAATGCACTTATTAACTAATCCAATGTAACCGAGGAATCCGCAAATGATAAGCGGACTTCTGTGAGCTGCATCACTTTACTCTTTATACAAATTTTAAAATGAGCTTTTTCTTTATATATAAAAAATTTTATTTGAGGTTGCTTTCTTACTATTTTATAAAATCAGGGGTAGAATCAATTTTAATTTTTAGGGGGATAAATTTATAAGTAACTGTTGATGTTGCCTTGAATTTGGCTCGACCCTGCACTAAAAAAAAATGGGCCAATAACGATAAAAAAAAAAGAGAAAAAGAAAATGGTCGCTAAAGAAAATAGTCAGGGTCTAAGGTGGCAGTGCTCCTGGAATAAATTTTAGTTGTAAGAATATTTTTGAAATTCAAATTAATAAATAAATGATGAATTCTCTTTACTATTTCTCTTTGTATTTGATTCATCGTTCCCTAACAATAACACATCCACACGATGTGTTTAATTATGCTCGGAGCAATTGCCTAAAGACCATAATATTTTAAAACTTATAGGGAAGACAATTGCCTAAAAACCTTATAATAAAGACTAAAAAATAGATATATTGGGATATATTACCTAAAGAATCATATAATAAAGATTTTTTTTATTTTTTTACTATATTTTAATATAATTTTTAAAAAAAAATAGGAAAAAGCATAATCATTTCAAACTGTCTTAAATAAAGCCATAATCGCAGATTTAAGCGGCCACTGGCGCTCACTGGACCAAATCAATGGCCATTTAAACTGGCGACTAATATGGTTTTTTTTTTCTTTTTTTGCGTAAATTTTCTCACATATAAATTTTTTAAATTTTGGTTAGGCTGTTTTGAACCCCGCATTCCAAGGTCACGATCACAGCGACCGTTGCCACGTGCCTCCTGCCATTTTTTTAAATATTACGTATTTTCCCCCCTCCTCTTTCTTTGTCCTGCTTTCCCCTTTCTTGCGATCCCTTTGCTGCTGCGATTCGCGACCGACCGGCGAGAAGAGGGAGGTTCGTATTTTCTTTCTTCTTCTTGAGATTTTATATTTTTTTCTGAACAATGCTATGATTTTATTCCTTAGTTTAGGAAGATCATTCCTGGAGTTATTTCTGAATATTTTTGGATTTATTTTTTAGAAAGTGAGCTGATCTGTTTTTCGCTCTAACAGAAGAAATTTTTATGATTTTGAGATCTAATTGAAATGTAGTGCATCTCTAAAAGTTTATCTTGTATTTCTTTGCTTAGCTTGTCCTGAAGCAAATCTGTTTTTGTAAATTTTTTTTATAATTAAATAGCTAATTTCGTTTTACATGTCAACTATTTCAAAAATTTGTCCTATCTTTAAGAAAGGTGCGTGTGCATATATATAGGACAAAGTTTCTTCCTGCAGCTCTGTTTTTTTAGAAGTTTGTGGGCTACACCCAGCCAAACACTAGAAAATTACTGCTTATTTGCAAACGGCTAAATTGGATAGAGACTGTTGGCAGTTGATGTGTAGCAAATGTGTTAGAACCAGGAGAACACTTAATAATAGAATCCTCTTTAGGAGTATGATGGCTGGCAAAACTAACTCTAGAGGTTTTTTGCCAATCCTCACCAGTCCAGTTCTACTGAAGTCCACAACTCTTGGTGTTGCCAATTCTATTTGGGATGGGCCTTATTCATGGCTGTATGATGAGCAACATAAGCACCTGGTATTTGTCTTCTCCCATGAATTTAACACCTTAGTAATTTCCTTCAGAGTTCAAGAGAATTTGACCATGATATAGGACATGTAAATCAATCATCATCATGAAAAAAAAAAAAACTATCAAGCAAGTTAAAAACCCTCAAACAGCTCACAAAACATTGGCGGAAATTAGGTCGACGATAAAACGCGCTTTGGAAACGTTGTTCCGGCGGAAAATACCGTTGGTTTTACAAAAACCGACAGTTTTACCGATGGATTTGCCGCTGGTAAGTTTCCGGCGGAAAACTGCTGGAAAAACCGTCGCGACGTTACCGGCGGAATATCTGCCGGTTACACCGCCATTTCTACCGGCGGATATATTTCCACCGGAAATTCCGCCAGTAAATGAAGGTTTTCCTATAGTGTGTTAGTTAGTGCTTAATAAAACTAAAAAGAAAAAAAAATGTTAGTTGTAAACTAACAGGGAAAAAAAAGAGAAAAACTTACTATCTTTTCTAGGCAAGATCTCCTATTATGGTCGATGATGTATTGATGTTGTTGCCTCCTATGGTCAGAAGATGTACTTTTTGAACCTGATGGCATGCTATCATCACCTTCATTGGATGAGCCAAAATATCCTACACAGGGATTTATAATTTTTTTACTAACTATTATAATTTTATTTTTTCAATCTAAACTTGAGTTTCTGAAAATATACGTCATTGGATTCTCCAATCTCTTGGTGTCAATTTAAATCTCTGCAAAAGCTCAAAACGAAAGCCGAAATTTTTTTGTAGTGATCTTTTCATTAATATACTTGCAACTGATCTGATCTTTACTTTTAATTCATTGTATGTAGGTCCATGTATTAAATGATTGCATCATTTGCCAATATTTATTTACCATCTGAAGTTCTCAAGCAAACATTCTATGTTTTGCATAATTTTATTGTTGTAAATTAAACATAACAATTTAAATTCATTGTTTCTAAATATATTTTTGGCTTAAATTTTTCTTAAGTATATTTTTAATTAAATATTTTCCACCTAATCCTCTTAATAAATTAGTTTTATTATTATTCCAAAATTAGCTTTAATTGATTTTCCAAAATTACTTAAATGTTTTTCAAACAGCCTAATAATCTATATTGCTATTAAATATATAAATATGTAAGTGTACACAAAATCTTTAAGAATGTCCTTTTATATATATTCATTTTCATAAAATCTTCTCCACCAAATATTCGTCGATTATAAATTTATACGAGACATTGTAAATATGAAATGATATATAATTTTCATATTTATAATTGATTTAAATATTACTATTAAAAGATACATTCTCTAAAAAGATAATTTAGTGCTTGTTCACATTTTTGGATGAGAAAACTCATTTATCTAAATTTAAATTGTTATGTTTTCTTTGGCTGGGCATTAATTATATACGAAATCTTTGAATTAAAAATAATTCCTAACATGCTTGTTGTGCAACAACAATGAATCTTCTCCTTATAGGTATCAGTAGTCTTTTAGATTTTTAGAAAGTGAGGGAGGTATGTAGTAGAATAACTTCTACGTGAAATTTGTCAATAGGCAAATTATTAAGACAACCATTTGGTAGGGACATAATCAACAACAACCATAGAAGAATTTGTATCATCAACACCAATAACAATTATATTTGTATTTAGATGTTGACAATCTTGTAGAGGATTTTGATGGAGAATATTTGGATCAATATGGTGATAGGAAGTACTTGAGTTCGCAAGTAATCCAAAAGGAAATACTTGAGTTCACAAGAAACCTTAGCAATAATTGGTCAAAACAGCGAGAAAAGTACAAAAATCTGGATGAAATCAATCCAAAGACAATAGATTGCAATAGTAGAATCAAAACAAAACAAACATTAAGCAAGATACAATTGATCCTCAATTCTAGAGGAGGATCGTCTCTCCCAATCTCTAGATTATAGATCTAGAGCCCAAAACGCCAAACTCCTAAAGAACAACTCAAATCATGCATAAACCTAACCCTAATTTCCTCCTCCTACTTAAAGCATACCACTAATTAATCAAGCCTAAATTACTAAATAGTCCTTGCCGCCCCCTCCTTTCCCTCCAAGGGATTTGAATTTAACTCTTAGTGGACCCCACTCCCCTCCCTCTCTCTTTACCGCCGCCCCTTCTTGGTGTAAACCAAGACTGACCCACTAGGGGCTGGTTGTAGTGGGACCGGTCCACTAGGGACTGGTCTAACAATACCGCCCTCCTAAAGAATCACCTTGTCCTCAAGGTTAAAACGAGGAAACTGATGTTTCACCCTCTTGTACGACTCCCATGTGGCATCGTAGTTAGAAAGATTCTTCTACTTGATTAGCACTTCCTTAGCTCCATTCCCTTTTTGGTGAACCCCCATCAACTCTTAAGGGTTCCAGAAATTATCTCTAAATCCTCAGTGTCACCAGTAACTCCGAGCTGGCTGTATAATCTCCAATGGCCCTTCTTAACTGAGATACATGGAAAACCGGATATATAGTTGCCATTGGTGATAGTTTTAGCCGATATGCTACTGCCCCAATCTTCTCCAATACTTCATAAGGTCCAAAGTACATTGGAGCAAGCTTCTCATTCCTCCTGTTGGCAGTCTTCTGTCTGTATGGTCGGAGCTTTAGTAATCTTCTTTCTCTACATCAATCCAAATGACATCTTTGAGAAAATCAATTTTAACTAAAACTTTAGTAAGGTTCCTAAACTCTACATCAATAAAATCTTCTTCCTGAGGCATTTATACACGCCTCTTTCAATAGCCCATTGAAGAAGGCTGGTAAATCTTATGATAGATTGGAGTTTGTGGGTAATTTTGTACTTGGCTACTTAATGGTTGGGGAGGTATTTTTTTCTTATAGAGATTTTTCTCTAGGACACTTTAAGCTCCTTAGGGTTGTGAATGTTTATACTATGAGAGATTTGTTCAAATTACGATTTAATCTAATTTGCATTGACTTATTCATTATAATGCTCATCATCTTAAATGGCAGGTAATTTTGTTCATTTGATTTTTTAGTTGTATGAATATCGTAACTTTTGTTGTCTCTAGGAGTTAATGGTTTTTTAGTGAAGTTGGATGTGTTTTTTTTTTAATTGAAGTCCTTGTGCAAATTTCCTATTTTAGATATATTTGAGGAGCTTTTATTGGTGTAGAGTATAGAAACAAAAAAGAGGGATTTGAATTGGGTTTTTGAATTAAAAAGAATTTTAAAGAAGTTCAAAAACTCAATTCAACACCCCCCTTGATGCTCCTAGACTCTACACCGATAGAAACTCCCTACTTAATCTAACATAGAAATCTTGCATGAGGACTTCAATAACACAGAAATAGGTCTAACTCCACTAAAAGCAATTAAAGTTCACAGGCAACCAAAGTTATGATATTTATACAGCTAAAAAAATAAAACATGAACAAAATTACCTATCATTTCAAGCTGAGGAGCATTATGACGAATAAATCGATGTAAATTAGATTCAATCATAATTCGAACAAGTCTCTCAGTATCAACATTTTCATCCCTAAAGAGTGTAAGTTGTCCTGGAGGCAAATCTCCATAAGAAGAATATATTTCACTAGCTAGCCATTAAGCAGTCAAGCACAGAAGCACCTACAAACTCCAATCGTTCATAAGATTTACCCGCGTTCTTCAATGGTTATTGAAAGAGGCGTGTGTGAATGCCCCAAAAGAAGCATTTTCTAACTATCCACACTATCATTCATCAATTAAGATTTACCATGATTTAATTAAATTGATTTCAATTTTTTTTAATAAAAGATATTCATTACTAATTAAATACTAGGAAGAGCACATAGAACTGAATATATATAGCACTAATTAAGAGAGAGTTTGGGAATTTCTAAATTAATCTTCCATAGTTAAGAATGAGAATGAATGATCATCCAATAGGTTTAGATTACTTTGGAATTCTTAGAGAATTAGTCTATTTATGAGGCTTTAATGAAGCTAACACTATAAATAGTTACAAGAAAGGTTTGATGTGGATGATGTCGATGAAAAACATCTTTAGGTTTGTTGTTGTAGCGTTACCACTACTTTGTTAAGAAAGAGTTCAGTTAATTGGGGTATATATATATATAAAGGGTTGGAGAAATTAATCTTAAAATTTACATAAGAAGTAAAATTATAAGATTTAATTGATAGCTTAAAATAAAAGTAGCGTTGTATATTCATATATGCCTATATATATAACTCGCAAGTATCTAAATAAGTTCTTGTCAAGGAGCTTGGCTAGGGGGAGCATTCAATCAAAGTGACACTCACCTAAATGAGGTGTGTCTTACAGAGCAATATCCAACACCAACTTATGGGCAAGTGGTCACTCCCCCCTACAAAGATCAAAACATGTAGATTCGCCTCGGAAGATTAAGCTGGGAGTACAATCAGTCTTGGTAGGATCCACCAAAGGACTCATCCAGACTAGTCTTAGCCCACAAGGGCACTCGCCCCACTAGAACATGATTTAGCGTAGTAGTTGTCTGCAGTCAATGCCACCCACCTATCAAAGACATCTTCGATCAAGCTACATGAAGTGCACACTTATGAAGCCTATGATCATGACTTCACTTGCTATACTTGTCTCTAACTTACAGCCTCTTCCACCTAGGGGACTTATCCCTCATTTCCCGAGACTCGTTTCTCATTCTTAAGGACTTACCTCTTATTTTTTGGGACTTGTCTTCATAGACTTGCCTTACATGCCAGGTCCCGATGTAGTTCATGTGTTCATGTAAGTCCATAGCAATCATATAATGTACTACTATTTTTTTTCTATATATTTTAGTTGTAGCTTTTTTTATTACTGAACCTTTTTAATAAGCACTTTGAATTTTTGCTAAAAAGGTTAGCAGTTAATTACCACTAACTTTTTGAGTTTAGCAATTGGTACATGTACTCATAATGGTGTTTCACAATTTAAACTCACTCAATGAGCTTAAGTAGTCTCCTAATTAACTTGAATTAGTTCAAATTGAACAAAATAAAGGCATTAAACAAAAGAATTTTAAAAGTTAAAACGAGCAAAGCATAACGAGAAATACCAACACAATGTCAAGGTGGCAAAATTAGATCTTGTTAACATCACAACATGTTATAACTGCAAACCCTCTAATTTTGGTGCTTTCAACTTAATATGAGGGCCTGATATATCAATATTACGGCTATCCCTAAATTAGAAGGTCGATCGGTGTCTCCAATTTCTACTGCTCAAAGTGTTCTTTATGTTAGGCATTGGCTTCTAAAGAAAAATAGTATATTTTTTGTGTTATTACACACAAAACGAAAAAAAAAAAAATTTGTCCGAAGATTTTGGATCATTTTTCATCAGATTGTAAGATAAATGATAAGAGAAGTGAATGATATTTAACAGAAATATAAGATTTTATTATATATATATATATATATATATATATATATATATATATATATATATATAGCTTATATTATAATTAAAACATTATTGTCAATTATAATATAACCATCATTTAATTAGAAACTAATTAGATATTATTATATTTGAATGCCTCTGTAGATAAGCAGCTCACTTATTATTCCACTACATCTTTAAAAGAATTCTCACGTTTGTAGACAAGCAGCGCATTGAAAATAAGAAGCAGAGTTTCTACATAATATTACCACAATATAATTAGTTTATATGTTGTACTAATCATAATATAACCATACTATAGCTATTATTATATTAATATATTATTTTTCAATCCAAAATACCATGCCCTTTCTGTTTATAATTTATCTGATTGGACATTCTGGGTTTAGTGTAGTTGGATTTCTTCCTGCACTCTTCTTCTTTTTCTATTGGTTTTCTATGAGTGTTTTCTTTCTCTGGGCTATGTCATTTTTCCCCTCAGTTTTTTTCTGCCTGGTTGTGTTGCAGCTTGCTGTAGTTGTTTGTGATGCAGCTTGCTGCTGGTGGCCTTTCTTGTTTCTGGTATACTTAGCTTGAAACCTTGTCCGATTGGAGTTTGCTTGATTTGGAATGTTTTTCTGTTTTTATTTTTCCTATTCTTTTTGTGTTTATTTTGTTTGGGCCTGGTTGCTGGTGGTTGTGTTTTCATGTGCAGGGGTTTTATTGCTGCTATCGTCTGTTGGGTGACTATTGCTGGCTTTTTTGGTTTGGTTCGGTTTGCTCAGCCTAGGGAGCTTGGTCTGTTGTTGCTTTTTGTCTCCTTTGTTGTGAACCTCGATTTTCTGCCTTGGTTCCTTTGAGCTTAACGAATATCGCAGCTTTTGGCTGCTTAGAATTTTTGGGTTTGGCTTCTGGCGTATCTCCCATGCATTTTTTTCTTTCTTGATTTTTGTATGTAGACATGGATGTTTGACTCTTAGGTTCTTTTTTCATTTTTTGAATGTAGCTCTTTGAGTATTAATAGGTTATCAGTCATATTGCGACCATGCTTATAAAAAGTTGTGACAAACACTCACAAAAATATTTGATGTGGCCAAAATAGTGGCTGATGGAGTGATGAACTTAATATTTGCTAAAAATGTTTTGCTATAAAAAATTGACCATTTTGGAACTATTTTGTCAGTGGCAAGTAAACACTAATGTTGCAGTAATTGGCATGGTGTAGCCCTTAAAATTCATTAAAAAAGAAGAGCTGCTAGAAGAAGCTATCCTAAAAGCTATCATATCCTCTTTAATTAGTGTATAAAAGAAAAAGCAGGGTTGGAGAAGGCCACTATAATTTTTTTATAAAGAGTAAAGTGATATAGCTCACAAAACTCCGGTCATATAGATTGGATTAATTAAAACTGTTATATTCTTAGTTTATTTTTATTATGTTGTATAATATCGATTAAGTATTATTGCCTTTTGGTCTATTATCTACTTTTCTTAGTGTGATAAATATATAGCAAAAGTTGCAATCGGATGATAGCTTATTGATACATTTTGTTAAGAGTATGACAATTTCTTTCTAAAAGACAATAACATGTAATCCATACTTTTTGATATGTTTATTTTCTTAACCAAATGTGTGATAAACTTTTGACTTTAAGCTTGCTGAAATGTTAAACAAAAACAAAATAAGTGTATAAAACTTGTCAATTAATCCAATCTAGTGGGGGAATCCGTATAATAAGTGAAGGCATTTTGTGAGCTGCATCACTTTACTTTTTATAGAAATTTTATAATGGCCTTCTCCAACACTATTTTTCTTGATAATTATATTAAACGTTTAAACCCAATTAAAGATGCTATGATAACTTTTAGGACAAGGTTTCTTCTTCTAGCTCTTTTTTATTTTCTTTTTATTTTTTGGAAGTTTGAGGACCATAAGCAAGCCAAACACGACAGTTGGCAAAATACGTACAACAAACAAGAAAGGACCGCATAACACTTAATATTAGAACCTTCTTTAGGAGTAAGGCAGTTGACAGAACTAACTCAGGAGGTCTTTTGTTTCACTTGCCGCAACCCATCCTATGCAATGCCATGCATTCGCTAAAGAGTAACCCATATCAAAACTCTTCAACCAACTTATCACTCATACCTCTATTTATTCCTCAAGCAGTGGTACAAAAGAATTAATGATTATATAAACTTACTGTTGCAGAAAAGAATTCTTCTTCCTGTTCCAGCTTCTTTGATTTACTTTCTATATTTTTCAAACCTTTCTTCATGGTATCAGAGTACTAAGTTTCACCGCTCCTCTTTTGTCTATCTTCGATGGAAGATCAAGACGACTCCTCAAGTATTTACCCTACCTCGTCACTTTCGACTTCTATGGCATAACTCACTATACCTTCTACACTCAAATTTCTAATGTCAAATCTCAAGCTCATTGTCAACATTCAGCTCAATAATGAAAACTACTCAATTGGAGACTCAAATCTATTAACTCTTTTTAGTAAATGAATTTGAAGGGTACTTAACTGGCAGACCAGTTCACCCTCCTGAGCCGACCCCATCCTCCACTGGTGCTACCTCCACTAGTTTCGATTATCTCTTATGGTTCTTGTCGACCAGAATTTGGTTTATGCTTTAGTCTCTACAATATCTCCTTAGATTCTACCCTACATTCTCAATCTCACCACCGCTCACAAAATCTGGAATACCCTGGAGAAACGACTTTAACCCACCAATAGATCTTGTGTCATTCAGCTCAAGAATGAACTTCACCACATACGACTGAGAGACAACACCATGAATTAGTA
The DNA here is from genome assembly GCA_019925795.1 of Dendrobium chrysotoxum. Lineage (NCBI taxonomy): Eukaryota > Viridiplantae > Streptophyta > Magnoliopsida > Asparagales > Orchidaceae > Dendrobium > Dendrobium chrysotoxum. Next base: position 32,347,456 of record CM034301.1, on the reverse strand, counting down.
TCTTGCTCAAATCAAGGCTTTGGTGGACAACATAGCCACCGCAGGTTCTCAAATTGATTCAAAGGACATAATTTTATAAATTCTAATTAAATGGTTTACCTTCAACAAACAGTTCATTCAAGATAGCCATTCGGACCTCTCTCAATCCCATCACCCTCGTCATTCTCTAGTTCTTGCTCTTCAGCGAGGAGATCAATACACAAAACGAATTGTTGAAAGACTCAGCCACCACAAGAGACAATCTGGCCCTGACTTCAACTAGAAGCGAATCAACTTGAGGCAGAAATATGCACTCCTACCAGTTCGCTCTACTCGTCGTTGTAAAGCTTCCTCCAAATCACCACTCACTACTGGGCATGGATACTCCTCGCCCACCACTCTGAGACCAATCTACCATATTTGTAGCGAACCAGGAGACTCCAATATGTCCTGTTGGCATAGATGAAATCTCTAATGTCCACTAACTAATTCCTGGTTACCTCGTGCCTTGATTACCCAACAACAACAAAGTTCACCTACAGAGTGGGTGCTTGACTCTGGAGCCTCAACACATCTGACAGCAAATGTAAACAACCTTCAACAGCCTATTCTTTACCAAGGTGCTGACTCAATCTCAATTGCAAATGAAAGTTCCCTCCCAATACATCACAGTGGCTAAGGTATCATGCCTCTTCCTAATTCGAATCATAAGCTACTTGTCCACAATCTACTTTATGTCCCCTCTTTATCTCACAATCTCCTTTCTATACACAAACTTACCTCTGACAACTCGCGCACTTTTTGATCCATCAAATCTCCCTTTGCATTTTCGGGCTGAATCTTTGCTTACCTCAAATTACCTTACCAATCATCTACTTACTAAGGCTTTTATCCTTCAAATTCTCTTTCAATTAATGCATGGTCATCCACCTACATATACCCATCTCTAAACATTTGGTTACCTATGTTTTACTTGGCTCAAACATCTAACCACCAAGAAACCCACACCTCACTCTCAAGAGTGTATATTCCTTGGCTATTCCACATCACATAAAGGTTAATACTGCTTCAACCAACAAACTCAAAAAATTCATATCTCCAGTCATGTTATCTTTCATTAACAAAACCTTTCCATACACTTCTACATTTCCAAACATAGCTGCTTCACCAACTTCAACATCACAATCCCCTCTCATGCTCATTAAAAATGCAACTCATCTAGATTTATTGGTGAGAGCTTTGGCTACCAGCCAAGAGGTCTTGAATTCGAAGCTTGCGCGTGTGATTTATGTGTGAATTTATCTCTTATCCCCATTAAGCCAAGCATATTCCTTTTCAAAAATTATTAGACCAAGACGAATGGTTACAGTGAAGTTGTGTTGGAAGCTTTTTCTAATGACTCTAAGAGTTCCCCTATTAGCTCATTATATTCTAATCTACAATCTTTAAAAATTTTTTTGAAAAGGAAAAATTGGACTTCAGCCAACTCCCTCTCCTATTGTATTGAAGACTTTAGGCGCAAGCAGCAGCATTGCCTTAAGGCGTTGCATTCCAGTCCTTTAGATGTAACCCTGAATAAAAAGCTGAAAGATATCAATGACTCACTTTTCTATTATTGATATGCTTGGAACTCTTGGGTTACTCAAAGTGCTAAAGAAAATTGGCTTTCTCAAGGAGAAGATGATCTTAGCTTCTTATATGCCAAGATCAAGTCCAAGAAAAATTGTAATTTGATTAAGAATATTTTTAGTCCTTTTGGGCACTTCAGTAATCCTAAAGAGACTGTTGATTCTATAATTCAGCATTTTAATAGAATGTTGATGGGGACTTCAGATCATGGAAGGTTTATCAGCGACGTGGCAAACGATCTACGGTCACGATTGAGTCGATGTATTTTTTAGTATTATCATGTATTTGTTTTGTTATTTGCTTTGTTAGTTTTTGTTTCCGCTTTTACCCTTACTTAAGGGAGGTTGTATGTAAGCCTAAGAGGGCATTGTCGTATTTTTACCTTTGAGTCATTTTTTTGTATGAGGCTATAAATAGCCCTATTGTTCTCTTATGATGGTTAATGAATGATTATGAAGAAAATTTTTGCATTCTACTTCCTCGTGAGAGTTTGAGAGCTAAGGAGAAGGATCCCTAGGAGAGGGAGAATCACGCATCACCCACCAACCTTGATAAGTCGGGTTTGTGGTTATTTTATTTTTGTTTCTCCCCTTCTCCCCCTCCACCACCACCGGCCCCAATTTCCCCACCATTCCCACGGCCAACCCCCACCCACCGGCCCTCTCCCCACTTCCTTTTTTTCCTTTCCCACCAATGCCTCATTTCCTAATTTAGATTGAAGAGAAAGTGGACAGATTTTGAATTCAAATCCAATTGATTTGAAATCTAAAATCTTTCCTAATTTATTAAATCAATTTTAGGAAAGTTTCCTATTTGAAATTCAAAATTAGATGGGATTTAATTAAACCTTTCCTATTTTCCAAATCCAAAGGGGGAAACTCAAATTAATCCCCATGAACTCCCCCTAGCCCATGCATGCCGCCGGCCATAGCATCCCCTTCCCCCATTTATTCCTATTTCCTATTTTAGATTGAGATATTTAGGAGATATCTTGTATTCAAATCAACTTAATTTGAATTTAAAAAAAAAATCTTTCCTAAACTCATTAATTTTATTTAAGGAAATTTTCCTAATTGGATTACAATCAAATTTTAAACTAAATTAGATCCAATCAAATCTTTCATAATCCCTAAACCTAAATTAAGAAACCCCAAATCCCTCCCCACAATCCTCTCTCCCCTCCTTAAAGCCGTCGGCCCCACTACTCTACCCACCCCCTCTTCCTCTCTCCAATCCCCCATCCCTTCCCATTAATTCCTCAACTCTTTTAGGAATTAAATTCTAATTTCCAATTCCCAAATTCTCTCCAAATCTGAATTTGAAATCAATTTCAGATTTTCAAACCTTTTCCTCATTAAACCCTAACCCTAGCTCCACCTAAACCTCCCTAACCCTAGAACGAATTTTCCCAAAGCTTCTCCCCTTGGCCGACCACCCTCACTTCTTCCCTCTACTTGGATTTTGAGAGAGACGCTCCTTTCTCTCAAGGGAACCAATAATGGCAGCAAGGAGAACATTCTCTTCTCATATCAACTAAGCAAGATCGATGCATGGATCGAGAAGTTAACTTCGGCTACGCCTACGACTAGCAAGGTTTCGTCCATATTCTCTACTCCACCTTCTTTGACGTCAACCCGAATATCGACCACACGGTTGAAGAATACGTAGAATGCATCGTGGATTCCCTTGTTGAAGCCATTGAAGAACAACTGGGTAACACGCAGTGGTACATCACATCTGGTTCTCAATAAGTGTGAAACCTCTACCCCTTATTCATCTATCTTTTAATTCACTAACCTTGTAGGTGTTGATGGAATCATAAAGAATCGTGCTCCGCTAAAATGCCGTTGCTTAGTAAACGTAGGATTTGAGTTTCACTTTTTATGTACTAATCTCATTGTTAGCGTAGGGATTTTGTTGAAAGTTTACTTAATTCACATGTCGTTAAATTTCTATATTACTTGTAATAGTTCAAGCTCTTTAATGTGATTTGGCCTAAGCGGAAGTGACCGCTCTTATGTTTTATCTTGTTGTTTGGATTAGCAAATAAAATAATTGCTCTTGCTTCTTTCAATTCGTGCAAAATTCTTATCTCATACAATTAATGCATTGTAGTCCTGCATCAAATGTTTAACATTCCTAAGCCTCTGAATGCTGATAACTTTAATTTTTCGTCTGGAAAGATGGTCTCTCCTTCTCAAGCAGATCTCCCTGTTATGCCTTTTTCTTATGAAGAAATTAAAGTAGTGATTTTTGTGTTACGTAATGCTTCCACTCCATGTTCGGATGGCTATACTGATGAATTCTATAAGGCATCTTGGGATATTGTTGGTCCCAAAGTTTGCAATGTTGTCATGAATATCTTTAAATCGGGAAATTTACCTAAAGTAGTAAAAGCTACAGCTATCACCTTTATTCCCAAGAACTCCCATGCCTCTAACATATCTAATTTTAGGCCCATATCGCTTTGCAATACCTTTTATAAGATTATGACCAAATTAATTGCCAATAGACTTAAAATGGTTCTTCTTTCAGTTATTCATGACAGCCAAGCGGGTTTTATTAATAAGAGGTGCTATTCTGACAATATTATTCTTTCTTCTGAGATCCTAAGGGAATTCAATTCTAAGAAGTATCTTTTTTGTGCTAAGTTGGACATTCTTAAGGCTTTCGATTCTGTTTATAGGGATTTCTTATTGAACTGGATGAGACAAAAAGGATTTCCAGAGTAAATTTTTAATTGGATTAATTGTTGTATTCAAAATGTTTTCTTCTCCATTTGTATTAATGGCTCCCAGGAAGGATTTTTCAAATCCTCTTCTGGACTTAGACAAGGTTGCCCTCTTTTCCTGCTTCTGTTTAGTATAGTCATGGATGCTCTCTCATGTTATTTTGATTGCTCTCAAAACAATTATTTCTAAGGCATCATTTCTAATGAGCAAAGATAAGTCACCTGCTTTATGCAGATGACGTTCTGATTTTTGGGGTTGCCTCAACTCAAAATTCTCTTAATCTTAGGCATATTCTTAATGAGTTTGCTGATGCTACTCTCTTAAGGTTAATCCAGAAAAAAGTTCCATTATTTTTTCTGCTAGTCCAACTTCTCAAGAAGAAATTTGTACTATTCTTGGCATTCAGAAAATTGAAACCTATCTCACTTATCTTGGGCTTCCAATTTTGGCGGAAAAACTAAAGCATAACCACTTTCAGCCTCTTCTGAGCAAGATTACCTCGCTTTTTGAGGGTTGGAAGTAAAATTCCTGTCATTTACGGGAAGAATTCAATTAATAAAATTTAGTATTGCTAGCTCTTTAGCATACTGGATTAGAGGTGCAATTTTACCCAAAAGTTGTTAAGTAATTGAAAGGATTTGCTCTTGGTTTTTGCTTCATGGAAATACTTCTGGTAGGAGGTTACATATGATTTCTTGGAAAACTATCTGTAAACCCAACGTGAAGGGTGGTCTGGTTATTTAATCCATTGAGGCTTTATATCATTGTTATAACTGTTCTTTCATTTGGAGATCTTTAACTCAGGAGTCCATGCTATATGATTGGTTCAGGATGAAGTATTCTTCTTCATGGAAAATGCCCCCTTTGTAGGCTTCTAAAAAATGGATAAACATTTGCTTTACAGCCCAATTGATGAAAGATAAGCAATCTTTTTCTATATCTACTAACTACAAGCTCTCTTTTTTTCTGGAATCCGTGGTGTAAAAGTAAAGCAATTTCTGAGATTCTTATTTTCCCCAGAACCTCTAACCTAGCTGCAAGCAAATTTATTCATAATAATTCCTGGGATCCACCTGATGACATCCCTCTTACAGTTTAAAACTCATTAAAGAGATTCAAATCTCATATAGTAGAGAAGTTTTTTGAGAAGATAACCCAAATCCTTCGCACAGGAATTTTTATTTGCAATTTTACTCTCAAAAATGGAATTTGTTTTCTGGCACAAATTCTTTTGGCATAAATAGTATTTCCTAAGATACTCTTCTTATGCTTGCATGGCAAGCATTGAAAGGCTGAAAATGATTGATTTACTGATGAAGAAAGCTTTAGATATTCCCTCTCTTGCAATTTTTGCCAATTGGTGCCTGAAACTCAGAAGCACCTCTTTTTTGAATGTAACTACTCTATTTTAGTAGTCAAAGATTTATTACCGATGCTCAGTTCATTTCTAATGAGATCGACAATTTTTCAATTATTGGATTATTTTGACATCCTACGGCAGTTGAATAAAGGGGGAAAATAGTTTTGTTTTTTAACAATTAGTTGCATCATCTATCACTTATGAAGAGAAAGGAATAATCACCTGTTTAATGGGAATTGGGCTAGTCCAACAACGGTGATTAATTCTGTGAAGAACGTTGTAACGCTAAAGGTTTCCAAGTGGAAAGCATATGAATCAATCAAAGAGACTTTTCATGACTTTTTCTCTTGAAGTTTGGTTTGTTCGTCAAATATCCCTTCTTTCTTCTCCTGGACAAGGATGAGTGAAGCCAACTGTTTAATTGTTTTCCTTTGGAGGGTCTTTAAGGCAACCAAGGAATTTTTATCTGATGGTTTTATGCTGACTGTTTTAGCCACTAAATTGCAATCCTCATGCCAACCGAATTTATCATGGATGGCCTTGAGACTTGTTGGGACTTCGTCTGCTCTATGTTTGTCTCTGTTTTGGAGCTTTTTTGCTTGGTTTGGATTTTGTAATGTTGTTCTTTTTTGTTTTTCTGTTGATGTTTAAGCTTCTTGTAATCTTTTTGTCATTTATAAATGGGCTTAGCCCCAAATTACCCCCACCCCCCCCCCCCTGCAAAAAAAAAAATCTTAAATAATAATGTAAGATATTTATGTAAAATAAGCTTATTATGCATTTTCTAAAAACAACAGAATATGTAATCTTTTTAATCGTTGCTCAAAAAGCATTTATTTGTTATCTCTAAATATAATGAATAGTTTCTATATATGAATAGAGATAAAAGGATTCGTTTGGGATATTTTTCTTATCACTTTGTAAAGCAATTTCTTTACAAATTTTCTTGAAAACACAAAAAATCAGTGGCTAAAATTTGTTTCAAACGAAGCGAAAGATTTGTGACAATTTCTATTTTTAATTTTAAAATTAGAAATGTTGCATGTCATTTTTAAAATATCCAAATGGTTAATTTAAACATATAATAATATTATTAAAGCTTTTCCTATTCCATAGGAGTCTCTTCAATGAAAATTAATTTCTAAATTTGCTGAAATCAATTTTAGAATATTTTTAAATAATGCACTATTTTTTGAAAGCGTGGCTTAAATTGATATGTTTTATTTGGTTACAAAGAAATAAACTTTGTTTTTTTACATGTTTTCATGATTTTTCTAAATCATTGAATTTAAAATAATTCCTAACAAGCAATCTCTTGCTCGTGTATTTTCCAAAAGTGTAGACCTCTTCATGCAAACGATTATAAGAGATCAGTAGGAGTCACATAAGCAAATTAATTATGAGGTGATTCCCTCGTAAGCAAGATTTTATGACAATCATTCAGTTAGATTACCAGGAACAAAACCATTAGTAGTTTATCAAACCATCACATGAGCAAACCAACAACAAACTCCAACAGCAACCAAAACCTAAAAGGAAACAGGAAGAGACAACAGAGCATTAACAAGATGCAAAGGGATTCAACCAAGCCAGTAGAACAAACAATGAAACAACATTAGACAACAAACACAAAACTCCAAAGAAAATTGCTTTAAAAAGATTGGTAGTTGTAAAGTTGATCATCAATATTGGTAGTTGTAAAATTAACTTCTCAACAAATGTTAAATAATTGCAATCTTAGCAAGCAAAAGCCTTCTCCAGTCCCCCAATAAAAGTAATTACAACCCAAGAAAGAAAACATTCAGCCGGCCATAAAACCACCAACACATTAGAGATACAAAGAAAGTTCAAACATAATTAAACCAAAATAAATCAAACCAGCATGACATAAAATTATATCCCCATAAACAAAACCTACTAGAAAAAATCAAGGAAAATTTAACAGACCAAGACTGAACCTCAAAAAAAAAAAAAAACCACATGATAATTCTACTCAATAGAAATAAGATTAAGAGCAGCATTGGATCTAGTGATAGTGACTTCAGATGGATTCTTGTCATTTCTTTTTTATTTTTCCTCTTTTTCTTTCCCGAAGTAAGAAAAGAATCATCTTTGACAATTTGTATAACATTCAAATCAGCATTTTTATGAAAATCCCTTTCATCAGCAGAATGAAGCTCTCCCTCTTCACAAATAGACTCAGAGAGACCATAAGGGGAACATCTAACATAGGAACCATCAAGATCCTCATCAGAAAGCATGGCCTCCTAATGCAAGCCCTCCAAATAGCCTAAGACATACCAGCCGGATAAATAAGAATAAAAATTATGAGAATTAAATTATAGACATCAATACTACTAGAAAAAGAATCAGAACCTACAAAAGGAGTAATGGTCCATATTGATGTAGTTCAAGTAGGTTTAACAACTCACATTTGAACTTTCAGCCAATACTCTTCCTCTCTACACTAAAGATTAGAAAGATGATTCTTAGTATTGATTAATAACAAATTGTTTTCATACACATTAGAAATAAAATTATTCTCAAACAAAATAACCTCCTTCTCAGCTTTAGTGATGTTCTAAAAAATATTCTCAAAAATGCATTTATTCCACCATCTAATCACTTGTTTAAGCCTCTTTGATTTAAGAGAGAAAGTAATGATGTCATTAGACCCATGATAGTAAGGTATAAGGGCAACCCAATTATTTTTCAAGATTTTGAAAGAAATCATTAGAGAGAAGCCACATATTTTAAAATTTGAAAGAACCTTTGCTCCCATAAGAAGGTTTGTTAAAATAGGTTAAAAGTGGGGCATAATCAACCAGTTCTACTGAGGTGTTCCACAGTAATGTTAGTGATATATCGCCAAAAAATCATCTTGATCGGGCACGAATCTCGAGGAAAAACTCAAGTTGGAAACTTCAAAAATTATTTCGGAGACCATTTAAACTCTGATTTCAGCAAACTTATAGTCGAACTGAGCGTCTTGGAAATACGAATCCAACGACACCAATTCGACTCAATCCGAGCCCAAGTGAGTCCAAATCAAGTACCCGAAGCGCTGTTGGAAGCATCAAACAGCTATTTGAGTTACCAAACGGTCTCCGATTTTGACGAGCTTATAGTCGAATCGAGCGTCTCGACGAGACGAATCCAACGAGCCCAAGATCGTAGAATTCTGATATCATTAAGACCTTCAAATCCTTGATAAACGGTTCATGATCAAGGGATTCAATATCGGCCGTTCATCCGGATCACTCCGTATTTGCCCCTGATCCCTCACATATTTACGGGCTATGCCACTCCAGAAAAACTATAAATAGCCCCTCATTTCTCTTAAGAGGGGACCCAAGCCAAGAAGAGAAGAAGAGAAGGAAGAGAAGAGAAGCCTAGGAGGGAACAGCTCCTCCTCGACCACCACCGGAACACCGCCGGAACTCCGCCGGAACACCACCGAAGCACCACCAGGCGCCCAAGGGACGCCGGAGCTTTGCCGGACACGGGAGGAACATTGGAATTTTGCCCGACGCCGGAATTCTACCCGACGCCCGAGTGACGCCGGATTTCTTTCCAAGTGACGCCGGAATTCTGCCCGACACCCGAGTGGCGTCGGAACTCTGCTTGCCCTTGTAACTGACACTCATTGTAATCTGATCGTCCTGAATTTAAAAGACGAATCGGCCTTGTGTATTTCAAACAACACTAGTGGAAGTTTTCCAACTGGGCGTGGCCCCATGGTTTTTCCCTTTTCCAGGGCTTTCCACGTAAAAATCTTGGTGTTCTTTTATTCTTCTGTTTGTGTGCTGGATATACGTACAACGCTAAGACGGAAGTTTAAATTCTATCGTCGTGTATATTTGAGTCCGCAACAGTTTGGCGCCGTCTGTGGGAAGCTTATCCCACAACTTCAAGTATTGCTACGATGGTCAACAGGTGTAGCAGTCGCCTCATAGGAGCCTCCCGCTCTCATTCTCATCAATCCAGAAATTAGTCTATGAATCATAGACGTCCGATATCTGCCTCTTTATACCCCGGGGGGCAAAACGCACCTGGAGAGGGGACCTCGGGACCCTCCTTAGAAGAGAGAATTCGAAAGATGGAAGAATCTCAAAACGAGATCCTACAACTCTTGCAAGAGACTCGACAGCCGACCCTAGCACCTCAGGAGGAGGTTCTTCTCCCTCGAGATCCACCCCGTGTCGAAGCTGTTCAAATCGAACATCTTCAGGCTGAGAATCCTCTTCCTCCACCCAGGAGGCGTTCGCAGTCACGTCAAGAGAACGAGCTAGCTGATACAGCAAGTTCTACCCATCCTCCACACGCAAGTCAGCAATCTCGCCTTCCTCAAGACCTCCCTGAGGAGCTAGCCCAACCTCACATTGCTGAGCTCCCTCGCAATGCCCTACGCCACGAACTGCGATGATTAGTCCGGGAGGAATTCCCTACAAGAGGCATAAGGCAACCTCTTCGTTAGTGGGACTTTCAGGAGTCGTCACCCCTGGCAGAAGCCATTCTTCAACACCCTATTCCGGCTGGCTTTAAGCTACCAAGCATTGAATCCTACGATGGGACATCCGACCCGTACGAGCACATCGACCATTACAAGACCATCATGCATATTCAACGAGCTTCAGATGCACTCCTTTGCCAGGTTTTCCCTGCTACTCTTAAAGGACAAGCTCGAACATGGTTCTATTCACTTCCAGCCGGAACGATCCCCACATTTGTCAAATTGGCCAAAGTATTTGTCGAACAGTTCGTAGCCAACCGAAGAATTGCTAATGATTCTTCTCACCTTTCTGGGATTCGTCAGAATGAGGGAGAATCATTGAAAGAGTACTTTCAGCGGTTTTCTATCGAGGCTCGGCAAATCCCAGGAGTAGACCCAGAATTGCTTAGAGGGGTCTTTCTTAGAGGACTTCGTCCTGGCCCCTTCTATTCGGCACTCATGCAGATACTGTTCACTCATAGGCCGATCTGATCCATCGTGTGGAAGCACAGATATCAGCAGATGAGGTAATAAATGCTCACAAAAAATAGTTCGAGCAACCCACTGGGAAGCACAAGGGAGCACCTGAGATGGATAATTCATCATCACAACGAAAAAAGTAAGGGAAGAGCAATCTACCTCCTAGACCCCAACTGCCACGACGAGAACTCCGACGGGAGAAGGAGTACACTCCGCTCAACACATCTCGAGCAAATGTGTTGATGGCGATTCAAGATCAGGACAAAGTGAAGTGGCCGCATCCTTTGAAGCCGAATACAGAAAACCAAGATCAGTACTGTCACTTTCATCGTAGTCGTGGCCACACTACTGAATCCTGTAGGCAACTTAAGGAGGAGATTGAAAGACTCATCCGTCAGGGCTATCTTCGACAGTTTATTGGGAATCCACCTACCTGAGAAGAAGCTCATCCCACTGGGGGGCTGAATCAACCACAAAGACAGCCAGTGAATAACCGGATAACGGTTGGTGAAATTGAAACAATCGCAGGAGGCCCCTTACTATCCAACCAAGTCTTTCTAACTGTGGAAGAAAACCTAACTCTAAAAAAGGCTCGTATCGATCATTCCATCACATTCGATGATTCCGACCTGGAAGGAGTAAAAACCCCCCATCAAGATCCGCTTGTCATAAACGCAAGCATTGGTGACCCGTGTTACAATGTCAAAAGAATTCTTGTGGACAACGGAAGATCCGTAGATATCCTATTCTACTCTACTTTCCTCAACATGGGTCTCTCAAGAGAAAAACTTCAACCTGCTGCAGGTCCTTTATATGGATTTGATAATCGACCTGTATAAGCAGAAGGAATAATCAATCTCCCGGTAGTCCTTGGAGAATTTCTTCGACAGACTACACACTCCATTCAATTCATCGTGGTAAAGTCAGAATCAGCTTATAACGCCATCTTCGGGAGACCGCTACAGTCAATTTTTGGGATCATCACATCCATTCCTCACCTCAAGCTGAAGTTCCATACCCCATCAGGAGTCGGTGTAGTATGCGGAGATCAACAAATAGCACAGACCTGCTATCTTAGGCAGATCAAGTCTCGTCCGACGATTACCCTGAGCATCGAGGACTTTGATCTGCGGAGCGAAGATATTCCTCAGAGAGCTTCCCCTGTGGAAGACCTTACTACTGTATCTATCTCTGAAGAGCATCCTTCAAAGACAGTGCGAATTGGATCACTTCTCTCAGATAATGAGAAGAAAAACTTTACAGCTTTTCTACGAGAAAATCAGGATATTTTTGCATGGAGTCCAGCAGATATGCCTGGAATTGACCCCGAAGTGATTGTTCACTCCCTCAAAGTCAATCCAACGTGCAAATCGATTATCCAGAAGAAGAGAAATTTTGCACCAGATCGCCAGCAAGCAATTGAACAAGAAGTAGATAAGCTTTTAGAAGCTGGATTCATACGAGAGGTGCACTATCCTACTTGGTTAGCAAATGTTGTCATGGTACAGAAGGGGAATGGAGCTTGGAGAATGTGTATAGATTACACTGATCTCAATAAAGCTTGCCCAAAGGATAGTTTCCCGCTCCCTCGCATCGATCAGTTAGTTGATACCACCTCTGGTCATCAGATGTTGAGCTTTATGGATGCCTACTCCGGCGACAACCAAATAAAAATGAATCCTGCTGATGAAGAAGCAATAGCTTTTCAAACAGATAAAGGATTGTACTGCTACCGGGTGATGCCCTTCGGGCTCAAAAATGCTGGAGCAACTTATCAGTGTCTCATGAATAAGGTTTTCAAAAGCCTTATTGGACGTACTATGGAGGTGTACGTAGATGATATGTTGGTAAAAAGTCTGAAAAAAACCCAACATATCTCTGACCTGAAACAATGTTTCCACTTGTTAAGGCATTACAATATGCGACTCAACCCTGCTAAATGTGCTTTTGGAGTCGCTTCTGGAAAGTTTTTAGGGTTTATGGTAACCCATAGAGGAATCGAAGCCAATCCGGAGAAGATCAAGGCACTAAGGGACATGGTGCCGCCAAAGAACATCAAGGAGGTCCAAAGGCTGAATGGGAGAATTGCGGCACTATCTCGTTTCCTGGCACGTTCAGGAGACAAATATCTGCCCTTCTTCAAGATACTTAGAGGTACTCGTAGCTCCGGGTTTCAATGGACAGATGAATGTCAAGAAGCCTTTGAACAATTGCGAAAGTATTTGGCATCCCCGCCACTACTTTCTAAACCAATACCATGAGAGAGATTGTATTTGTATATGGCTGTATCTATCCAAGCCATTAGTTCGGTTCTGGTTCGAGAAGAAAATGCTATACAACGTCCTATCTACTATGTTAGTAAGATTTTATCTGAAGTAGAGGGACGTTATCCTTTGGCAGATAAGACAGCATTGGCGTTAGTTTATTCCGCCAGAAAACTACGCCCTTACTTTCAAGCCCATTCAATTGGAGTTTACATGAATCTGCCGCTAAAAAGCATTCTGCAGAAGCCAGAAGCATCAGGCAGGCTTGTTAAGTGGTCTGTAGAACTGGGAGAATTTGATATCCACTACTTGCCTAGACCTGATATTAAATCTCAAGCACTAGCGAATTTCGTAGTTGAATGCACTGTTCCAGTATCTAATGTACAACCGAGTGCTTCACCTTCTTCTCGATGCTGGACGTTGTACGTCGATGGAGCTTCAGGGAGTTCTGGGGCTGGGGCTGGAATTTTATTAATCTCTCCACAGAAGGTTACCCTTGAGTACGGGCTTCGACTCAAGTTCCCGGCAACCAACAACATAGCAGAATACGAGGCCCTTGTTGCTGGGTTGAGACTAGCAATTGACTGTGAAGTCCAGAACCTAATAGCCCACACTGATTCCCAACTAGTCGCCTCTCAGGTGGAGGGGAATTTTGATATTCATAACCCACAATTGGCTCAATATTGTAGCATTGTGAAGCTACTCTTAGCCCGTATAGGGGAGCATCAAATCATACATATCCTCCGAGAATAAAATGCAAGAGCAGACGCTCTTTCTAAACTTGCTACATCAACAACGGGGGACATCTATAAGAGAAGATGTATCGAGGAAATCCACTTTCCAAGCATTCAGGGTCCATGGGTCATACAGTCAATTGACGAGCCAAGAGAGATGTCTTGGATCGAACCCATCTTGTCTTTTCTGAAAGATGAGGTGCTACCCGAAGATCCTATAGCTGCAATACGACTTCGGAGATGAGCTGCAAATTTCACCATTATCAACAATGAGTTGTATAAGCGCTCCTTCATTGGGTCGTACCTCAAGTGTCTCCCACCATCAGAAGCTGATTACGCGCTTCAGGAAGTTCATTCAGGAGTATGTGGAGAACATCTGGGAGGAAGAGCGTTAGCTTACAAGATCATGAGACAGGGATTCTATTGGCCTAAAATGAAATAGGATGCACTTGAATTCACACAAAAGTGCAAAAACTGTCAACTGCATTCTAACCTCACTCATACACCCGCTTTGGAGCTTGCATCCCTTCAAAGCCCCTGGCCTTTTGCCCAATGGGGGATTGATATAATGGGACATTTTCCTATAGCGACTGGACAGCGAAAATTTATTATTTTGGCTGTAGATTACTTCACCAAATGGGTGGAGGCAGAACCTTTGGCAAAGATTACTGAAGCAAATGCCAAGTAATTTTTATGGAAGAACATAATATGTCGCTTTGGCATTCCCGCAAAATCGTCACTGATAACGGGACACAGTTCACCGGGAAGATCTTTACATCTTTTTGTAGGGATTTTCATATTCAGCTCATTCACACAGCTGTTGCCCATCCTCAAACTAATGGGCAAACAGAGGTTACAAACTGAACAATCCTGAAAGGGCTGAAGACACGTCTAGGGAAGGCTGGGGGGCAATGGGCCGAAGAACTCCCCAATATCCTCTGGGCTTATCGGACCACCGCTAGAACTCCTACAGGGGAAACCCCACATAACCTTTGCTTCGGTACAGAAGCAGTCATACCGGTTGATATCGGAGTTCCTAGCCACAGAGTTCAGACTTTCGACTTCAAAAGTAACGAGGAGAAGCTTAGAGCAAATTTGGATCTCCTCCCAGAAGTAAGAGATGGAGCCTCACTCAAAACCGCTGCATACCACCAAAGAGTTGCCCGTCACTACAATCGAAGGGTGAAACCTCGCCCTATCACTATTGGGGACTTAGTACTACGAAGCATTGAAGCCGCTGGAAAAGGCTCTCAGTGAAATAAGCTCTCCCCCCCTTTGGGAGGGTCCTTATTTGGTAGCGGCTATGGTCAAGCCTGAAACCTTCAAACTGAAGGATGCTGGTGGAAAAATGCTTCCCCGAACTTGGAACATGGGCAATCTTCGCAAATATTATCAGTAGGAGTTGATACTCCTATCTATCTATGTGTTATGTTTGTCTTATATCTTCTCCTGTAGTCATGTTATAAAGTTTTTCGTACATCCCTTATGTGTTGATTATAGAAGAACTTTTTTCTTGTATCCCTAAGTTATTTTAGGGAACTGCTATCTCATATTACGAAGCAATATGATATTCACTTTGTCGTGCTAATGTTTCTTCTCTCCAAACTCTTTTTCTGTGATTCGAGAAGTACACAATCTATATTGTATCTCAATCACTGAATGATCAATCCCAGGGGGATTTGATCTGACCTCTTTCGCACAGGTTAATATCATCAAGCAAAGGCTTTGACTAACAACCTCGGATAGGTCAAATATCCTAGGAGGATATCTTGAATATCAAAATCATTTGATGATCAATCCCAAAGGGAGTTGATCTGACCTTTTTTCGGACAGGTTAAGGGTATGAAGCAAATGCTTTCACTAATAACCCCGGATAGGTCAAAATCTTTAAAGAAAGGGATGTCTCACATTTGCTCAAGTCAAAAAAAAAGAGCTCATTAGAATACTCTCATCCAAACTGAAGTAAAACTAACGGAATTTTATTTGCATGTGAGTAAAGAACATCAACAACATCTTTATATATCACTGAACATCAAGTACACCAGATAGAAACATCAACATCGAGCATATATACAATCACTAGAAAGAAATCAAAGTGATACAAAACATCCTACAGAATCTCAACGTCATCCTCGTCCTCCTCTAAGGCAAAAGCTCGCTGCAACTCACTCTCCAGCTCTTCACCACCAGAGTCTGAAGAAGCATCACCAGAAGCCTGGCTAGGAGTCAACCCCTCAATCTCCGCTCCAGTCTTGCAATGTACTGTCCTAACACCCTTCATGAAGCCCCTGATGAAGCCATCCTCAGCGCACTCTGCCTCCAAGGCCTTCACCTCCACGTCATAAATATGACTGCGAGCCTCCTGAATATGGTCCTCAATAATGATCTTGAAAGCATAAGATTTCTTGAACTCTTCAATAACTGCTGACGGCAACTGCTGGGCCTCCTTCTCGGACAGTACACTCTGAAGCCTCTCATTCTCAGCCTCAAGGACTTGCTGAGCCTTTTCCTGCTGCTTGATCATCGCTTGTGCCTCCACCAACTCTATATGCAGACGATCCATCCGTTTATTCTGAGAAGAGACTGAAGTGATCTTGTTCGCCAACTCAGTTCTGCACCCCTCAAGCTGATCCTCCACCACCTTCATCTCCTTCACTTTACTGTCATATTTCTTCTTGTACTCTCCCTGAAGGTATTTAACCTTCACAAACTTTTTGTTCCAATCGTTCAGAGTCTTGGTCATCTCAAGCTTGAAATCAGAATACTGAGACAAGAAAAATATCAGAAATATATTCCTTAAGAAATGTAAAAAAGGGAGAAGAAGTGAAGGAGAACTCACCAACTCCTCAGCCCGTCGGCGGCCGATGCACTGATGGTTTAACACATCCTCTGGAATATATGACTTAGATGGAGAAGCTCGGGGACCTTTGCTAACAACTGTCAAAACTTCATCTGCCCTCTTCTTCCTCGATGCCTGCAAACCTTCATCGCTCCCTGGTCGCTTGGAGTGGGTCTTTTGGGGAACCACTTCTGGAACTCTAGTAGACTTCTTCAACATTTGAGCATGTGATCTCCCTGCTTGAGTAGATAATCCGACCTTGAACAAGTACTCCTCATCTACATATCTACTCAAGTAACGCACCTCGTAGTGTAGAGCATCCAAATCAGGGAGTTTGAGTATCCTCAGCAAATCTTCTGCTCCGATGTGAAGGGGGACAGGTAGCTCTTTCAACTTCCCCCACTTCTCCTGAAGACCCCAATCATTCTGCACATAAAAGAAGTTGCTGATCCAACCTTTCGAGGGGTCTCGAGTGCGGATGTCCAACCACTTGGACCTGAATGAAATACGTCCCTGCGCATCGCTAAAAAGACGCCCCATCCGAGAAAGGCACTCTGAGGAAAGTACCACTCCACGGTCTCTGAAAAGCACGATCAGGCCCATCACGATCGACATTGCTCTGTAGGAAAATTGAGACAAGCATACCCCACAAATCGTCAGAATGTCGATCAGTTCGGAAGAAGGAGGAAATCGTAGTCCCGCTCGCAGACTAAATTCATACACCGTCACATATCCAGGGGGAGGGAAGCAGGCACGATCCGTTCTGGCCGGCACCTTCATCACCAAATCATTAGGAAAATAAAATTTTTTCCTAAATGAGATGAAAGAGTCCTCAGTGACGGTGGAAATCACATCGTCAACCTTCGGCGCCTTTTGGGTCCTCTTTGGAACTTCAGATCGTTGTGCAGGACAGTCTTCTGAAGGAATTTTTGAGGAGGCAGGATCACCCATTTTGCTTCCTTTACTAAAGAGGGGCGCAAATCTAAGTAGGGAAAATCGCCTACGAAAGACTGCGGAAAGCCTCCGAAGTAGGAAGAAAAAGGGAGGAAAAATGGAGGGAGGAAGGGGGAAAGCCGCTAACTTCTGCGCAAAAGGAGGGGCGCCGAATCAAGTAGGGAAAGTCACCTACTTAAAAACGGCGGAAAGCCTCAGAATGCCAAAAGCTAGAAGGCCAGGAGAGGAGGAAGAAAGGAGCATTTTGACCCCTACCCCAAGGGGTGTATTTATAGGATGAAAAGAGAGGGAGTTATTAAAGAAAAAGGGGGGAAAATATTTAAAAATTGGAGGGAGAAGGCTTCTAGAAGAAATTTTGAATTTTTCTGAATTTTTCGGAATTTTTTCGAAAATTTTTGGGATTTTTTGGGATTTTTTAATCCCATGTGGGACCCACAATTTAAAAAAATATATATATATATTTTAAAAATTTAACCGCGCCCGCGCGGTTCCGCGCGCGGACGCGGCGGTTGGCGCGGGCGCCACCGCGGGCGGCGGCGGCAAGCGGCGGCCGGCCGGCCGGTTCGGCCGCCTACGCGTTCCCGAGCTCCGATTTCGGGCCCGGACGGTCCAAATTCGACGTTTTTGGGGTCCCCGGACACGTTTTTCGATGTTCCGGACTCAATTTAGACACTTTCGGAGCTCAACGGGGCCTCTATGGTTAGGTTCGAGCAAAAATTTAATTTTTGGAACGTAATTTTTTGCGATTCGGCCAATGTAAAATACTGGAACAAGTATTTTCGGACTCGTGGAGCTTCGACGTCCGAAAATATGGGGGCAACTGATATATCGCCAAAAAATCATCTTGATCGGGCACGAATCTCGAGGAAAAATTGAAGTTGAAAACTTCAAAAATTATTTTGGAGACCATTTAAACTCCGATTTCAGCAAACTTATAGTCGAACTGAGCGTCTCGGAAATACAAATCCAACGACACCAAATTCGACTCAATCCGAGCCCAAGTGAGTCCAAATCAAGTACCCGAAGCGCTGTTGGAAGCATCAAACAGCTATTCGAGTTTCCAAACGGTCTCCGATTTTGACGAGCTTATAGTCGAATCGAGCGTCTCGACGAGACGAATCCAACGAGCCCAAGATCGTAGAATTCTGATATCATTAAGACCTTCAAATCCTTGATAAACGGTTCATGATCAAGGGATTCAATATCGGCCGTTCATCCGGATCACTCCGTATTTGCCCCTGATCCCTCACATATTTACGGGCTATGCCACTCCAAAAAAACTATAAATAGCCCCTCATTTCTCTTAAGAGGGGACCCAAGCCAAGAAGAGAAGAAGAGAAGGAAGAGGAGAGAAGCCTAGGAGGGAACAGCTCCTCCTCGACCACCACCGGAACACCGCCGGAACTCTGCCGGAACACCACCGAAGCACCACCAGGCGCCCGAGGGACGCCGGAGCTTTGCCGGACACGGGAGGAACATTGGAATTTTGCCCGACGCCAGAATTCTACCCGACGCCCGAGTGACGCCGGATTTCTTTCCAAGTGACGCCGGAATTCTGCCCGACACCCGAGTGGCATCGGAACTCTGCTTGCCCTTGTAACTGACACTCATTGTAATCTGATCGTCCTGAATTTAAAAGACGAATCAGCCTTGTGTATTTCAAACAACACTAGTGGAACTTTTCCAACTGGGCGTGGCCCCGTGTTTTTTCCCTTTTCCAGGGCTTTCCACGTAAAAATCCTGGTGTTCTTTTATTCTTCTGTTTGTGTGCTGGATATACGTACAACGCTAAGACGGAAGTTTAAATTCTATCGTCGTGTATTTTGAGTCCGCAACAGTTAGGAAATAAGGAAATCCATTCAAAATTAAAAGGATTATATCTAATCTCTGCCAAAGCCTTGAATTAGACTAGGTGAACTTAGAACCAATAAAACCAATATTCGAAAGACCGCAATCAAAAATCATGTTATTAAAATCTTCCATAGAAGACAAATTTGGAGGTTAACCACTCATTCTTTTAGAAGCATTAGCAATAATGTTAAAATCACCTCCAACAAACTAGGGGCCCTTAAAAGAAAGAGAAATTATGAAAATGCCTCTATAAAGGGATTCTACCTGATTTGGTACAACTAGCATAGCAAATAGATCCCATAACCCAAATGTTCTTAATCGATAAATTACAATGAATGACCTAATCAAAATCATTAATAATGGAAAGCTTTAAAATATCATTTTAGAACAGCCAAAATTTTCCATTAGAATTAGAATACGAGAAATCAAAACCCAATTGACACTGACAAAGATAACATTTAGGAGAATTAATCTTGGGTTCAAGAATAGCAAAAAAAATCAATTTTGTAAATTCTACAAAGTTTGCAAATACGAGATTGAGATGTGAGATTACCCACATTCCTAATATTCCAAAAAATTGACTTAATCATAAGCAAATCGAGTTTAAAATAGCTTTGGATCTAGTAACTCTTGAGTCTGAAGCCAAGATACCATTCTTCTTCTTTTTTGCATTTTCTTCTTCTTTTTCTTATTTGAAGCCACCTTAAAATCCTCCAAAGATCCATGAATAGATGAACATTTGGAGGCTTTATTATGCAAAGAGTTCAAATCTAAATATGAATGGATCTCACCTTCTTCCCAATTAGATACCGAATGCTCAAATTGACATTCCTCCTCAGATGTCTCCAGAAGAACATTAATAGGATTGCCCATACCAATCTCAGCCAAAAGATCCACATTGTTCACAATACATATACAAGAAGAAGGGAGATTATGTTGAGAGGAGGGAAAAGGAAGATCTGCAATCTCATTAGATTTATTATTACATAAAGTATTAAAGGCCCCCTTTAGATTAGAAGAATCTGAAGGAAGGACAACCACAAGATCATTCCTGTCTGATTTAGACACATCAATACTGCCCACATTATCATCATTGTCATTAGAGACATAATTGTGATAAGTGTTGCGAATAACAGGATCATTAGAAATAACATTCCTTTTCTCAACATTAGGCGAAACAGAAATAACATCTTCCTTATTCACCTCAATGATAGGTTTGAAGGATTTATTTTTTCTTAAATGGGGATGCAATTAATAGCATTCAACCTTTTTATGCCCTAGAGATTTACAATGATCACAAAAGTTGGGAAAATCCTCAAAGACAACTTCTTAAACATAATTGTAGCTTTTTGGTCCAACCCAAACAGAGTCTGGATAATTCCTAGTAACGTCTAATTCAATCAAATTAAGAGCAACAAAGGGTCTCGAGCCAAAAGCCGTAGCCCCATCGGTTTGAAGAGGATGACCAAACAAAAATCAAGGCCATGTAAAATACAATGGGAAAACATATGAGGCCGAAGGTCTAGGAAAGAAATCCAAACATGCACGATAGGAGATTCAGCGAAAATGTCAAAAAGCAGAGACCACTTAATAAGTTTTATATAATAGTTGCTCTACGCGCAAAGATCGTACTATAAACCAAATCGCTTGAGAGTTTGATCAAAACATGATGAGGGTCCAAAACAGTAATAGAAAATTCACTAGAAAGTTTAAGAGAAAAGAAAATTTTTCGTATACCATTCAGCAGTGGATGACGAAAAGTAAACTTGTCGATTAACGCAAATTCAAAAGGATCCGCTAAGGCTTTAATCTCTTCATCGAAGATCTAGAGAGTTGGTAAACCACAGTAAGAAGTTTTTTTCAAGAACCAGAAAAACACACAAAGAACTCAAGCAAGCCAAAGACATCTTTAAAATATTTGGACTGATTCTTAGAAGCGGGAAACCTAGGATCCGACCTCTTCGTAGGAATATTAGCCATCCTGAGTGCCATGGGTGCATGCAGTATGAGGGGCCTGGGGGCACGGCCCCCACTGGAAACTTAATTAATATTAAATTAATTGTATTAATTACTCTTTGATTAGCCTTAAATAAAAAATAATTTATATTAGTTTTTTTTATTTTTTCATGAGGCACTTCTGATTCCTGATTCACGCTCTGCTCTTTCCTTTTTCCACGCACAAACAGAGCACGCTAGAGTTTAGAGTGCAAGGCCGACACCTGATCCCGGATCAACCTCACCTCGCGAACCCCCTACTCGTGTGTGAGCCTGCACAAAGTCTCAACCGTCAGACCTGTAGCCGAGGCGATGCTGACCTCCGATCCGAGCTGCCAGGCCCTCGTCCCTATTCCTCTGGTTCACAAAGCACACTCCAATCGAAGCCCTTGGTCAGTTTCCTCCTGATCGCAAGCAACCTGAAGCCCCTTCCTCCGTTTCCCACTTTCCAGTCACACACAAGGAAGCCGCTCGGCTTGCAGCTCCCAACCACACGGAAGCCATTCGGCCGCAGCTCTTCTCGCAACTCGCAAGCCTCATCCACTCTCTTTTCCCTCACTCTCTCCTTCTCTCCATTCTGCCTTTCTTCCCCTGCCTGCACACCGATAGGCGACAGCCGACTTAGGCATTCAGACTTCGAAGAGCAGTGAAGGCGAAGCCAAGGTGGACAACTTTAATTTGCTTCTCGATTTTTTTCATATGACCAATCCTTTGTTAATTTATTAAGCAACTGATTTTGCTCTTTTATAGTTATATAGTTATAGCAAAATTAGCACTATTTCATGCCATAAATTCAATTTTTTTAAAAAAAATCTTGAGAAAAGTAAATCTATTATTTGTGTCTACTCATTTATTTAGGCTCTGTTTGTCTTGAAGGAATTCAAAGAGAGTAAATGAAAATATATGGGTAAGAGATTTGAATTAAATTTAGGCTTCGTTTGGGATGGCTTTCTTATTGCTTCTTAAAGCAGCTTCCTAGTACAAAAATTGAAAAAATAAATAAATAAATAAAATTGCTAATGCATGTCTCAAGCCCGAATAAAAAAGATTGAGGGTTTTTTTTTTACTTCAATGATTTGTGCCTCCACGTTAAAAAAATCTTGGCTCCGCTCCTGCTGAGAGTGTGGATGTTTCAACACCAGGGAAGACGCAAAAACGCCAAAACGGAAATCGAATCGCATATGAAAGAAGCTAAGAAGGGAAACAGGGATATAAAAACAGAACATAAACTAAGAGCAGCGATAAAGATAACTTTCCTCCGCGAGCTGAGACGATGGATCAGGCACCTGGACGAAGACTTCCCCAAACAACAAAAGGATGAGCGATCTTGACAGCAGCGGACTGAAGGGGCGCGGCTAGGGAAACTCCTAGCAGAGTCGAACACACGAGTTTCCCTCATTGGTAGTTCGTGAGGAGATGAATGGTGGAATGAGATATCCAGTAATTCTATTACTACTGATGCAATGCGTTTCAAAACTTGGACCTTTGAACAGCCATCCGCTATTTTACTTTCAATTGGCTAACATTTTTAGAATGATTTTCACTTGAAGCATTCAGCATAATTAATAGAGAAATAAAGAAAAAGTCAAATTTTATAGAAGCTAATAAATTCCATTCTTTCATAATGGTATAAAATAGTAATGAAGAAAGAAATTTAAGAATAATTTTTGGCATATTTTGTATATGAATTATAATATATATATATATATATATATATATATATATATATATATATATATATATATATATATATACATGATATGAATACATGCATCAAAATTTGCAAATGACTAAAATGAGGGAACTAAATAAGGGAACATATTATTCTCAAGATAGTAATTGATATCACAAATTACTAATCAAATAAGTAATTGCGAATAGCTAAAATCAGAAAACTAAATAAGAGAACTATTATTTATAGTGATAATAATTTAAAATTTTGGTATATATGCCATTGAGATCTCAAATAGGTTAATTAATAATGCCATGATCAATTGAACTTTGGCTCCAAAGGGAAATTATTTTGTGCGGACTCCGAACGTAGAGGATCGTCCGGATTACTGAACGTACTGTGTACGCTTAGCTTATGCTCTACTTACGCTCTGCTTTCACTCTGCTTATTTGTAGATACATAGTAAATAAACAGCAAATTCTCACAACTAATTATTTGCTGTTTATTTACTACGCATCTATAAATATGTAGCATATACGCAGTAACTATGCAGAGTATAAGCAGTGCATACGCATAGCGTATGCAGTAATCCGAAAGATCATCTACATTCGGACTCCACACAGAATAATTTCCCCCATTGGGGACAGCTTTTGGGTAATGTTTTTGGCTGCTTTCAAGAAATATTTATACAAGAAAGTTGTAGAAAATAATAAAAAAACTATCCCAAACGAAACCTTTGTTTGAGAAGCTGTAATTGTTTGTGAAATTAGTTTTAAAGCTATTATAAGAAATATTAATTTTTTGAAAGCTGCTAAGAGCATATAGACTCTTTTCTTTCTGAAGTGGTTGGGTAACAATTTCTTGTTTTCTAGTTTTAATTAAGGCTTTAAAATAATCCATCATGTTTATCAATGCTACAATGTTTCTGAAATAGAATTCTAACATATATTTTTTAGAATGTTTAACTGTCATTTCATTCGAATGCCTGTCCAAATGACTGAAAATTGTACTGTCTGTTGACGGAGCTTTTATTCTGTCCGGACACCTGACAGTTCTCCTGTCTGGTACAGAGAGGTTGGTACCGCTCGGTACCCCTAGGTACCCACTGCGTGTCCCAACCGCGGTACATTTTTTGAGTGACGTGGCGCTTTTTTATTGTACTCCAGACGCCCTCCGGATTCCCGACAGAATAATAAATCCTGTTGAAGTGTCATATATTACAAAATTTTCCTTCAATATTTCATGAATGATTATGTGATCATTGTGGTAGCCAAGACCCACCATGCAATAGAGCCTTAAGCCTTTCTTGATTTTTCCAAGCCGGAACTGTTTATTTTCACATGACCTGCTGCACAAAAGCTGTTGAATCACTCTGTTAATCAAAACCTTATTTACAAGTAGCTATAGCATAAACATGTGATTTCCATCTTCTTGCCTACAAAATCTGGGGACAAGATACTGCCTATTATTTAAAACAAGATTAGAAATCTTGCACGTTGTTTAAGCCTAACTGTAAGATCAGTTTAGACCCCTTGTAAGTTTTTTAAAGTCTGACTTTTCATATAAAGTTTGACTTTTCATACAGCTATAATAATACATATGTTTAATCACGGGAGGACCCTCGTACAATTCTTGTCGACCCTTTAAAAATAAAAAAAAACATATCTTGTAGAGAGGGTAATTTGGGTATTTTGACCCGCCTAAAAAGCAAAACTTGTCCTAAAACCCCGTTTCTTGCCCGCGCCCCTTTGTGCTTCCTTTCTTCACAGCGTGTGCTGTTTTACAGGTCTGAATCGGAGCCCCTCTCCAACCTTTGCTCTTCCTACCGTGGTGCGCACAAGTCCAAATCCCTGTGGCCTGCACAAGTCGTGATCCCCTGCAGCCCTGCTCGCAAGTGTTCCTGCACGAGTAAACCATATGTCGCCTGATCCTCATCGTTCTCTCCTGTTGGATTGAAGGTAAGGAAAAGTTGAGAAATTTTTTATTTTTTTTCTTTCAGTTTTAATATGAGTGCATTTAATGTTAATCTCAAATCATAGCTTATACATGAATGACATCAAATCATAGCTTTTATGTGAATTATTGGCATGGGCGGTCCCACATACAACCCAGGGTCAGCAAATGCCCACCCAAAAAAAAAAACATATCTTATAAAGAGGTTAATTTAGGTATTTTATTTTGATTCCCCTAAAAAATAAAAATTGCCTTAAAACCAGATTTCCTACTCGCACCCCTTTGTGCGTTATTTCTTCACAGCGTGCGCCGTTTCACGGGTCCAAATCGTAGCCCCTCTCAAGCGTTCGCTCTTCCTATTGTGCGCGCACAAGTCTGGATCCCTACGGTTGTACGAGTCATGATCCCCTGCAGCCCTGCTTGCAAGTGTTCGTGCATGACCGAGCTAGTCGTCGCCTGATCCTCACTGTTCTCGCCTCTTGGATTGAAAGTAAGTAAAAGTTGAGAAATTTATTTTTTTTTCCTTTGATTTTTAATATGAGTGCATTTAATGCGAACCTCAAATTATAGCTTATATGTGAATGACATCAAATCATAGCTTATATGTGAAATATTATCATGGGCGGACCCGCTTACAACCCAGGGTGGACAAATGCCCACCGTAAATATATATATATATATATATATATATCTTGTAGAGAGGGTAATTTGGGTATTTTGATTCCCCTAAAAAACAAAATTTTCCCTAAAACCACGTATCTTGCCTGCACCCATTTGTGCGTTATTTCTTCACTATGTGCGCCGTTTCACATGTCTGAATCATATACCTTCTCCAACCTTCGCTCTTCCTATCGTTACACACACAAGTCTGGATCATTGCGGCCTACACGAGTCGTGATCCCTTGCACCCTGCTCACGAGTGTTCCTACACGACCGAGCTAGTGGTCAACTGATCCTCGCCATTCTCGCCTCTTGGAATGAAGGTAAGGAAAAGATGAGAAATTTCTCTTTTTTCTTTTATTTTTAATATGAGTTTGTTTAATGTGAATCTTAAATCATAGTTTATAGACTTATTATTTTGGCACTGACTTTATCAATTGTTATTTTTACAGTGGAGAGAGCATTTTCTGTAATGAAGATTATTAAGCATCAGTTACATTGCAAAATGGGTGATGCCTAGCTCAATGACTATTTAGTTCCATACATTGAGAAGGAAGTATTTGACTCTGTTTCAAATGAAATCATTATGCAATACTATTAGAAAATGCAAACTAGAATGCGAAATTTATAATTTTTTTAATTCATAAATTATAATGAAATACAATATGTTGCTTAGAATTTTAGTTTATATATATATATATATATATATATATAATTTACTTTTTTATATATTAATTTTTTCCACCATAAAAAAAAGGCTGGATCCACCCCTGATTATTGGCATGCTTTGTTAGGTTAAACTTGGGGTTGTATACTTATGTGAGTCATGTGTTAAGCTTTATTATATGATACAGAGAAGTTTTGATGTTGTAAACTAGCATTTATCTTCATTTGGAATTATAGGAGGGAGTGAGGGAGGGATTTTTTGAGAGGCAAAAAACTTCTAAATAATTAAAAAAAAAAAAAGCTTAAAAGTGCCTTTACAGAAGATGTAGAAATTTTTAACCTCTATCTGTTGAGACCAATTTGCAAAATTCACACCTTTTTTATTTCACAAAATAGCATACTGGACAATTTCGTAATTGATAAAGCATCATTTTTTGGGATAAAAAAAAAAGAATAAAAGTTCCTTAACGAAAGATGCAAAGTTTTTCAACCTTGAAATCTTCTGTAAAGGCACTTTTAACCATAAAACAACAACCTTTTTTTCTTTAAAACAACACTCTATCTGCTTCAACTTAGCAATCATATTTTGCTAAGATATTATTATATGCATGTATTATTTATTATTGTTATGTTTTTTTTTTGTTATTGCCATGTTATTTAGCCAACATATAAGATTACCGTAAGGCATTTCAAAAAATAGAACAAGTTTTGAAGAGGAAAGAACGTGTTGAGATTTATATTGACATCTTCCATACTGAGCCTGGTCTTTGACCATCAATTTGGAGTTATAGGATAAAGTTCGTAGAGCTTATTTGTTGATGGGTCCCCATTAACTAAAAAATCATCATTTCCCATAAACAATGATGGGAAATGTTGCACGTAGGTTTAACTCAAAATAGTTTGAAGAATTTCTAATTTGATAGAATATGGTGTACAAAAAGATGATACATTTTGTCTTTAGTGCTACTTATTTAAGCCTCAAGAGCAAGTTAGTACATGCCAAGGTGGTGGAATCTCATTTATTAGTGAGGGATTTAAGAACTTGAAGACAAAATAGAAGCTTTGGGGTCATGTACGAGAGCATAATAGTGCATACAATATGGCAAGATAGAAATGTGAGGCTTTAATAAACATCAAGAGAAAAGTATTCCTACTTTATGGCTAAACAAGGATGAGAAGAATAAAAAAGAATATCGCATCATATTAACTGTATTTGTTGATTGTGTTCAATTTCTTATTCGCCAAGGGCTATCATTCTATGGGCATGATGAATAATCTAGCTCAGATAACCAAGGAAATTATATAGAGCTATTTCAATTTATTGCAAAATTATAATGAAGAGGTTAGAAGAGTTACATTTGAAAATGCAAGTGCTATGTTAAAATTGATTGCACCAAAAGTCTAAAAGGAGATTTATAGTTCTATGGCTGTTGAGACCTTGGTTGTAATTATGAATAATATTGGAGATTCCTACTTCACTATTCTAGTTAATGAGTCATGTTGCAAATCTAGATTCAAGCATTATAATTTTGATGATAATATATATTCCTGTTTCTCTACTACTATTACTACTGCACATCTATTTTAGTTGCCATGACTACTAACTTTTCAGGTCCACAAGATTAATTGCAATTCAAGCCGCTTAAGATTGGATATATTAGGACTGAGTTAGTCTATAATTTTAAATTCCAATAATTTTTTTTCCTTTTTTTGAGTCAAATGTAATAAGGTGGATCCTGATGCTAAGTAATCTTGCACACACATACACTCAGGAGAAGAAATTTGGTAAGTCAAAGAGTTTTCTTATTTTTGATCATATCGTACAAGACGATCTAAAATTGTCTTGGACGATCAATTAAAAATAGAAACCCTAATTAGGGCATCTAGGTTAAGTAAACCTGATTAGGTAGATCATCTTGGATGATCCTCCCATTGCTCTAAACGATATGTTTAAATCCAAAAATTAACCGTCAATCACATTTTAGGCAATATTTTATTTTATATATTTTGAACTAATTGTACAGGACGATCCTGATCGTCCTGGATGATTCCTTACAATTATGCCTAAAATTATCTCTTGATTAGGAGACTAATTATGGTTAAATTGATTAATCACATCGTACATGACGATCGTCTTGATTATCCCGAACGATCCTTTATATTTTATGAGATGATCTCCATTCGTCCAAGATGTAAACCATAATTTTCTTCTAATTGTCCAGGATATCGTCCTAGACATCCCGAATAATTGGCTGGGCGATTTGTCGACTACCACTGAAATTGAATTAATCATCCTAGACGATCGTGGAATCATCCTGGATGATATGTTGAAATTATTTCTTCTAATTGTCCATAGTATGGCAATCGTCCTGGCTTAAAGGCTATTTTTGTACTAATCGTGCAGGACGATCTTTGACGGCAAGTTAAAATTTAGGGCGCTTTTTGAGGCCTCCTATTTAAACTCTCTAATTATCTCTTTGAAAAATCTTTTGCTATTTTCTTATCCAAGAGAGTTTAGAGGAGAGGGAGAGTTTGGGAGAGAGAGAGATAATCTTGTGAGGGGGAGTTTGTGAGGGGATTCACAAAGGTTGCTCCAAGCAAGGATTCAATCGTCTTCTTCCTTTTTCATCTTGGGTTTCGTGGTGGCTTTGGGAGACGATCTTCAGCATCAGATCTAGGTTCTCTGCCTACTCCAACAGGGAGTAAAAGGATTCTGGATTCTCTGCCTACTTTAGGAAGGAGTAAAAGGATTCCGGGTTCTCTGCCTTCACTAGGAGGGTGAAAAAAGATTCAAGGTTATCAGCCTCACCGAGTCAGTGGAAAGATTTTGTAAGGGCTTCTCCACCTTGCTGTGGGAGCAGAAGGAGAGGCACTATAGTATTAGTGCAATACTTGGAGGGGAAGCTCCGTGGAGTGGACGTAGGTCAGATTTGATCGAACCACTATAAATCTGCTGTGTTCTTTCTGCTTATTTTTTTCGTATTTATTTTCAATTGGTTCTGTGATCAGATCTATGTTGAAATCTCTATTTTTGGTTATTTACTTCCGCTTAAATTATTTGTGTTTAAAATATTAAAAAAGAGTTCAAAAAGATTTTTTTTTGCTTATAGAATTTTTAAAATACCAATTCACCCCCCCTCTTGGTTAGTCTCGGGACATTCTCTACAAGGTTTAATCACCTTCACGAACTTTCAAGTCCTGTGATGTGTCCACAAAAGAATAGTTTGTTGTTGCGGAGATATATGTAGATAAATTGGGCCAAGTAATTAAGAGGTTTATTTGTATTAGTCATGTTTCATCAATAAATGTGGTAGTACTGAAGACATCAGTTAAAACTCTTCTTGCAAAATATTTGTCATGCATACATAGAATATATGGTCAAGGTTACGATAGAGTAACTAATATATAAGGGGGGTTTAATGGCTTGAAAGCACTCATATTGAAAGATATTCCTCTAGCATTCTATATCATTATTTTTCTCATCAACTTCAATTATCTTTGGTTGCTTTAGCAAAAATTTATCGGTAAGTGAAGCATTTATTTAAGATTACTTCAAGAATTATAAATACTGTTGGAGATTTATGCAAGAGAAATGATACTTTGAAAGTAATTCAGCGTGACTAAATAGTTTTTCATCAAAGCACAGGGGAGTTAGTTAGTGGTCGAGGTTTGAACCAAGAAACTAATTTGCAGCACAATGGTGATACCTGTTGGAGTTCACATTTTTAAATATTAATTAGTCTAACAAAAATATATGCTTATATACTCGAAGTGCTTAAAATTTTCAAAGAAGATGAGATACAAGATAAAAAGTTAGTTAAAGTTGGTATTTTAATACATGTTATGGAATCTTTTGACTTTATCTTGGCAATGTATTTAATGATTGATATTTTAGGGATTACAAATGAATTATCACAAGCCCTACAATAAAAGGATTATGATATTATAAATGCAATAAAATCAGTACAAGTATCCAAGCAATGACTGCAGATGATGAGGGAAAATGGATGAGAGCCTTTACTAGAGGAAGTGTCATATTTTTGTAATATTTTTGACATTGTAGTTCTAAATATGAATTCTATATTCAAGGATTGTTAATAGTCAATACGAAAATGTTCAAAAATAACAAACTTCCATTATTATCGAGTTGACTTATTCTACATTGTTGTTCATATGCAACTTCAAGGTGTCATACTTCAATGCCTTCAAAACCCTTATCTTAAGTTACTCCAAGTTTAAGCTTGTTGGAACTTGCAATGGACGAATCTGGCCCCCAATATAGGTCAGTGCAAAATTTTCATCCAATGATAATGCACCATTATACATCAGTATGAAGGAAGCTCTAACACCATTCAATACTGAATTTTCCTGTTTCACTGGCAAACCGTCACTACAACAGCCAAAATATTAAGTCATGCTAAGGTGATGTTTGTGTTGAGTTTTGAAAAAGTGGTTTTAAAAAGTTAATTTTTGTTGAAAAATTTGAAATTAACTTTTAAACTTTAATTCTGAAATCGAGTATACCATCAGAAATGATATACCACCTCGAAAAGTGGAAATTAGGTTTCTTAATGGGGTTTAGATTTAGAATTACAAATTACATCCGAAATATCGTAGCCAAATTCAAGGAAGAACTATATATAACCCCGAAGGGTCAAAATGACGTTCTACCAAATATTTGACTATAATAGTCTAGATGAAGGATCATTAATTTCATAATCAAAAGTATGGTAATAAAATGATATATCTTCTTGAAGAAAGAGGATATCGTTTACTATCAATTATTCGAATATGTCGATAATGATCGTTGTTGATATTAATTTTTTAAAAGAAGATTAATTAAATTTTGAAAATTGATCTAGGTTCTAAATCTCCTATGAGCGCAAGCCCTCATAGTTAATTATATCATAGGAAACCTAAGTTTCTTATGAATACTCTCGATTAAAATAACGACTAAAATTCTATTTAGAAATTTTAAGGATTAATATCAAAGGAGTGATGGTTGAATTTCAAATAGGATTGGATCAAATTTTGAACACTAATTTTGGAGGTTAAAGGATCAAAGATAGGACGTATTTTGGGATTCTGAAATACTTCAGAAACACCTTAATTTATCCTATATGTTGGGCTTTAAATTTTGGATTGAGAGAATTTTTTATTTGAGTTAATAATTTATTAAAAAGGTGGGATTACATTCCAGGAAGGTGGGGACTTATAATTTTGAGTATGCCCTAAATCCTAGATCTAAATTTGGCCACTAAATGACTGTAGCCTGATCCTAGCTAATGCAGTGCAAAACCTGTACTTACCCCGGCATGGATTGGGGAGGCAGCTAACCACCTAAGCACTTAAAAATTATGAGTCTGATCCTTTATGAAAGAGTGGTGGGCTGTTGATTAAGTTTTGAGGAAATGAGGCCGACATCTAGAGTAAATTCTAAGTGGCCCCTTAACTTATGTAGGGTAATTATGTTTTAAGAAAATGCAATTAAAATTTTAGACACTTTTAAATTTATTTATAATATAATGCATGTTAATTAACTCGATAAATGTATAAATTGAATATGAAGCATTTTTAAAATCAGGCATAAAAATAATTTTATCCTAGAGATTACACAACATCCCCTTGATAGAACTGCATTAAGTTATGTGGTTTGCTAGAACCCGTAAGCATGGAGATGCCTAACAAGGTAGAGAAGATCTTAATATGTATACATTAAAACCCTCGGCGATCTCGTTCTTACTTCTTAAAATGTTAGAGTTTCATTGTGAGCCTAAAATTTTTATTTTAATTTTGAGTAGAAAAGATTTTTAAGCATTCCCTCACAAGCCTCCAATCGTATCCAGGCTAAAATAAAGAGTGGCATACAAGAAAAGAAACCTAAAAAAATCAAGCAATTTCTAAGGCATAAAATTAAACACATCAATCAAATTAATAATAAAATTAAATTAATTAAATATAAAAGAAAGTCCATGTGGCAAATGAAGGTAGGTCCTGATGACTCATACAGAAATGACGTCAACAGGTGACGAAGGAACAACAACATAATATCATACTTCATATACTTACTATGACAAATTATTTGAATATCTATATCAAAACCCTTCAACACTATCTACACCACTACTCAAATGATTGGACAAAAACTTTACTTTACAAAATAACTATAATAACTCATAAGCTCCAATAAACTTACAACAACTTACTCAAAACCTACATATTTACGGACCATACATTACACAATCAGCAAGAAATTTATTTTTACTAACTAATACTTACATTGATCATCATAAAATACTAACTACAAAAACTCAAACTCATTCTAACATGCAAAAATTTCCATCCAAAAAACACATTACATTAAATATATTAAATGTGTTAAAAAAAAAATTTTCTTAACTCCACAAACACTCCAACAATATTTCTCAACTAAAAAACTTATAACTTAAACTAAAAAAAACTAACCTATTTTTGCAGATCGGAGAATACTCGACGCTGGAGCTCGACGGGTGAAGGAAGATGACTGAACGAACGAAAGAATGAGGAAGATGAGTGTTCGCTGCTTTATATTTTGGGATGGAAGCCAGTCTCCTATTTAACGGGTGACTGGCTTTGTCTACCCTCGTCTCATCAAATCATAGCCAGTCTCCCATTAAACGGGCAACTTTGGCGAGTTCTAATTTTTTTTCGTTGGTCTAGTTACTAATTAATTGATTAACAATGTTTAGTTTAAAAAATTTCCACATATATATACACCTAATTTTCTATAGCGTTTGCCTACACCATGACTATTTGTTTTGGTTTTCCTAGGATTTTTGCTTTCTTCTCTATGTTGATGCTAAATTTTTTAAAGTTTGGACTTTCCTAGCTTGGTTGGGAATTTGAAATATTTTCAGTAGGTTTGATTTTCCACCCACAATGAAGGCACTAGCGATGTTTCTTGAGGTCACAATCCTTATGTGAGCCCAATATTATTAACTCTTTTTTTCTTTTGATGAGATGCATATAGCATTAAAAAAGAAACCTAATACATGCTAGAAATCAAAAGAAAAAACAAGCCTTTTGAATCTATCATAGTGGATATGTGGTTACTAATTCCCATTTTAAACCCATTGGGGTGATGGGGACACCAAATATTTAAACAACCTAAAAGGTTGGTTAGTATCCCAGAGTTCCCAAAAGGAAGAAAATGAGAACTAGTAAGAACCCCATATGTCATTACTTTAAATTCCCAAAGGCATAAAAAACCAATAAAAGAAAAAAAAAAAAAAAACAACTACAAGAAGAACTCAAAAAAAAAAAAAAAATACAAGCAGATAAACTCCTAAAGAGCCACCTCCAACACCCAACGTAGCCACATCAATGCCATCTAGTTTCAGATTAGAGAACCCATCCTTAGTTCTCAAGTCCTTGGCACCTGGAAGAAGAACAATGCAGCAATGAAACCGAACACTTCCAACAAAAAAATGCCTGTATTCTACCAAGAATGATATAGTAGATCCAAGATTAATAAAACAGCTAGCCAATGAACAGGCATAACCCGATGCTTCCCTCTTAGAAGCTCCTCGCCCATGCCAATTTGTAGGATCAGTCATCCAGCTGAAACAGAGAATAGTTATGCCCCAACAAGCTTCAACTCCGATTTCCTCTTCCTAGGGCAGCTCTCAATAGGACCTAAGAATTTAAGTTGTTTAGTGTTTTTTTGTTTAACACTATACAAGCTTAAATTCTTATAATTACCACTAACAGAAGAAGGAGTTGAACTTAACTTTGAAATTTTACGTTCAGGAGAAGGCACCAAAAGATCCACCTGAACATCCAGAACATTGTTTTCGGACCCTTGCTTATTAACCTCCTTGTCTATAATAATAGAACTAACCAAGTTACCTTCACCACTTTTTGCTTTCAACCTGATGCTATCTTCCAAAACAGATTGCATGACACCTTTTGCTGGCTCGGATAAACTTGTATCACTTTATGAAGCACTCTTGGAATCACAAGCACTCTTGGAATCACAAGCACAATTAGCTCCTGCAGCCAGATCTTGAAGACAAGAAGAATTCTGAATATTAACTTCAACTACATTGGCCATATCACTTGACTTATCTTGAGATAAAACATTAAAAATGCTAGTTGAATCCAACTTCACACCTGCTAAATGATCTTGAGGTTTCTCAGCATTCAATTGCTTCAAAGAATCAACATTCTTGAAACCTTTCCCAAAGTTTCTATAATCCTTTTTAAATTTTACATGCATCCAAGGACCATACATGCATTTAGACTTAGAGGCAACAGAATTTTGCTCTCCAACCTTTGCAGCCTTACATGAAGCCTCCACCTTCCCTTGGCAATCCAAACTTTTAACTTCTTTAGAGTCATTCCCTTGACCTCTAAAACCAGGACACATTCCAACAACATGACCTATCTTGCCACATTTGAAACAAAATGAAGAGATCTTTTTATATTCTATTTTCTGAAAAAATTTACCATATAAACCTTCTATCCAAACCCCATGAGATAACGTAGAGTCCAGATCTATACGAACACATGCTCTAGCAAATTCCCGCTTTCCCCACTTAAACATGTTTCCATCTAAAAACATAGGAGCCCCTATCTTGGACACAATCTTAACAATATTAGTCTCATCCCAACAGTGTAAAGGTAAATGGGGCAACCGAATCCAAATTGGAGAGGAAAGACCTTTCAAAGACAAGGGAGAAAATTGAGGCGTCAATTTGTCTATCCCCAAAACATGACCTCCCACATACCACGGTCCTTCACTAAAAACTTCATCCAATCAACATCCAATCAAGACCCAATGAAGTAAGATGAAAGCTTCCAAATTTACTCCATTGCCGCCTCAATTCAATACTACAAAGAGAAAAAGGAATTCTTTTTCCAAAGACCTTAATAATAAGAGATTTCTGTAGAAGTTGAAAATTCTCACATTCCCTCTGAGCATTAAGCTTAATAACATTATCATCTCCTAAATCATCAGCATCCTTCTCCACATAATTTATCTTAATGTGTTGATTTTTAACCCACGCATTCCTTGGTTCCACCTTTTGGACGGTTGCATTGTCTATCACAATTTCAGAACCCTCAACAGCTTTAGTACAAGAACCCTCAGCCACAATTTTTGAATTCAAATCTTTCTTATTAACGGGAAGACTATCAGGAATTTGTGGAATAGAAGAAGGGATCAAGAACCGATTAACCTTCAAATTAAAACTAGAAGATGTTGATGCTTCAAAGTCATTTGCTTGAACATCAGACGCAATGTCCGCCAATGGTGATGAAGGGAGATCCTTAGAAGAAACAATATTCTTTTTCTCACTTAAAATTTGAGCAGCTACAATTCCTTTACCTTTCCTTCCACTGGAGCTGGATCACGAGTAGGAGGAATACATCCTTCATTAATCACCAAAGGACATTGCTTACAACTTGCATTAACAAAATCATCCCGATTCACGTTGCTTCTACCTCTTAATCCCCCAACGAAGGTTAGGAGTCGTGGTAGAAAGGGGAATGAAGGTATTCCGATCATCCAAAGAAGATGACCAGCGACCCTCCGCCTCCACAACAGAACAAACCAGGAAATGAGGATGGGGAATTTTGAAAAAAAAAGTGATTTTCTCTCACTAAAAACCAGGAGACTCAAGATGAATTACCCAATATTATTAACTCATTTTACATTAATACATTATAACTTTGCTTTTGACCTTTTTTTCCACTTTTGCTCAGTTTCCCTTACCCTTAGTGAACACTTATAATTTCATTATGATCAATGATATTTATTGGCATCTACCCTCAACTCCCCCCCCCCCCCCCCTAGAAAAAAAAAAGGGAATGCTATAGCAATTCATTTCATGAACAAAATTTGAAATCATATGCAAATTAATTTAGAATTGCAAAATACAATTGGAATGAAAATTAATTTATCAACTTCTTAAAAGGTATAATATTACTGAATAGGTGTTTTAAAGGAATTTGCATATAGTCTCAACAATAAGTCATGCTTCTTAAACTGTATTTATAATGAATATTATTTGGTGGATTATTTATTATAGAATCAGTTTAATG
This sequence comes from Dendrobium chrysotoxum, assembly GCA_019925795.1. Classification (NCBI taxonomy): domain Eukaryota; kingdom Viridiplantae; phylum Streptophyta; class Magnoliopsida; order Asparagales; family Orchidaceae; genus Dendrobium; species Dendrobium chrysotoxum. The sequence continues at coordinate 32,311,113 of CM034301.1, read as the reverse complement.
CACCTGTTGCATGATAAAACATTCATGGTAATAAAGAAATAGAAATTTTAATGTCCTAGTTTTGTATGAAGATACATCATACACGTAGATAAGAGAGGGGTGTATCAATCATAAGAGATTTCATATTCTTTAGGTGGAAAATTCTAAAAAGGGGAAAAACCATTGAGCCTAACCCAATTAAAAAGATTTCACTGGTTTTTATTATTGGTTACACATGATGCATTTCCTTGGGGAAATGCATTGGCTCAATCAAGTAAATATATATTTGTATAGAGTGCATTAAATATTTGGTTCTAAAATGATCCAGTGACATGATAGCTGTTCTCAAGAGAATGCTAGCCTATTTATTTGGTCGGAGGAATCGTAGTTAGGCGATAGTAATCAGTGGAACATAGTATTGCCACGAAGGTTGTAGGGACTACAGTTGGTAAGCAACGATGGTCAGAGGAACTTTAGTTAGCGAGTGACCGTGGTCAGGAGAATGTGGTCGAAGGGACCGTAGTTAAGCAACGGTGGTCAGAGGAACCATAGTCAAGTGACGATGGTCCACTACAGAAAAAAAGTCATTTTTGAGGAAACTTCTGGCAAAAAATATCCTCCAGAGTTTTTGGTGGCTTTGCAGGCGGGATATGTATTGGAATTCACCAACAAACTAACCACAGGTAATTTCATCAGACATTTCGACAAAAAACTTCTCTAATATTTCCATCGATTCTTTATTTATGCGGTGGCTTTGTTGGTAGATTTTTAATCAAAAAATTTACTCAAATACTGGCGAATTATTCTGCCAGGGAAGTCATTGGTTGATGTCCAATTTTGTCATACTGATCACTCCCACTCCTAGATCCCGCTCTTTCTTTAAAATTGCAGCTCTCGGCCACTCCGTCGCCTCTCCATCTCTCTTCTTCATTCCAGGTGATCTTTTGCTTGTTTGCTTTCATTTCTTGGAGATTTGAGAGATCTAACTATTACTAATCTGGATTCAAGGATGATGATTTTGATGATAACAAACATTTTTATTTCTGTTTGATTGCCTAACCTTTCAGGTCTGCAAGATCAAGTGCAAATCAAGTCAGCTCAAGGTCGTGTATGGGTGTGTTAAAATGTAATTTTTCCCTATCTTGAGTCAAATGTAATGTAATGGATCCCCCAACAAAGTGACCTTACACACACACACTCAGGGGGAGATTTTTGTGAGTTAGAGTTTCTATTTTAGTTTTGTTCATATCATCCTAGACGATAGTAATATCGTCCTGGACGATCCAATGAAAATAGAAATTTTAATTAGGGAATCCATGTTAAGTCGGTCTGATTAAGCAGATCATCCTGGATGATCCTTACATTATACAGGATGATAAACTCAAATCAAAAATTCTCAGTCACCAAACTAAGTTAGGCATATTTTTACTTTTAGTATTTTGGTCTAATCATCCCGGACGATACGTGTATCATCCTAGATGATTCATTACAATCCCACCAAAATTAGTTAGATGATTAAGGAAAGTAATTAAGGGTTGATTGATTGATCACATCATCCTGGATGATCACAAGATTGTCTTGGACAATTCTTTACAAATCCTTATCGTCTAAGTGTATTTCACCTCGATGTCCTAAACTATGTGCTGGATGATATTGCCAGTTTGAACTAATCATACATGATGATGGATATATCATCCTAGACGATCAAGTCATTTTGAGACCGTCCAGTATAAGTTGCCCTAGATGACCCGAATACTATGCAGGATAATATTGGCATTTTTGAACTAACGGTACAGGACGATAGCGATATCGTCCTGGACGATCAAGTCATTTTAAGACCGTCTAGCATAAGTTGCCTTGGACAACCCGAACTGTCCTTTGGACGATATTCCTAATTTACACTAATCATCTCGGACGATCGCAGAATTCTCCCAAACGATCTGAACAAATTTTATCTTCTAATCATCCAGAGGAACCAGATCGTCCAGGATGATATGTGTGATTTTGTGCTGATCGTACAGGATGATTTATCGATCGTCCTGGATGACTTTGACGGCAAGTTGAAATTTAGGGTAATTTTTAAGCTTTTGTATTTAAGATCTATTGTCTTCTATCATTGAGATCTTTTGCCACTTTCCTTACCTGAGAGAGCAAGGAGAGAGAGGGAGAGTTTGGGAGAGAGAGCGGATCTTGTGAGGGGGAGTTTGTGAGGTGTTCACAAAGGTTGCTCCAAGTAAGGATCTAAATCGTCTTCTCTGGTCATCATCCCTTATCCTTTTTAGTGTCTCTGTGGAAGGATTATTTGCAAGAAGATCAAGGTTCTCTGTCTGCTTTAGGAGGAAGTGAAAGGAGATAAGGTTCTATGCCTGCTTCAGGAGGAAGCAAAAGGAGTCCGGGTTCTCTGCCTCACCAGGTTGGTGAAAAGGAGTTTTGTAAAGGCTTCTCCGCCTTGCTGTAGGAGCAGAAGGAGAGTAACTTTATTTTAGTGCAATACCTAGAGGGGAGGCTCCAGGGAGTGGATGTAGGTCAAGTTGATTGAACCATTATAAAATTTGGTGTGTTCTTTCTGATTATTATTCACACTTTATTTTACTACAATTAACTGTTTGGATGAAATCTGTGTTTGATCTGTGCTATTGTATTTGATTTAAAACATTTAAAAAAAATTTCAAAATCATTTTTACTCATAAATTTTTAAAATTATTATTTCACCCCCCCCCCTCTTGGTTAGCCTTGGGCTAGTTCATAAGGGCTTAACATCCCTAATAAACTTTCAAGTGGTATCAGAGCGAGATTCATAAAACTTTTAAATTTGATCCATGGCTAACTTTGGTAATAGAAACACAACAAAAGGTTATTCCATTACTCGTCCACCCTTGTTTGATAACATACCATTTGATTTTTGGAAAACTCGCATGTCCACATTTTTACAATCTATTGATTATCACATGTGGATGCTTGTTAAAGATGGTTATGAAGCACCTTTTAGACTTATTAATGGTATTAAAATTAAACTTCCTTTTGCCGAATGGACCTTTGATGATCGTGATTTAGCACAACTGAATATAAAATGCTTGTATTATTTTCTGTGCTTTAAAATCTAAGGATTACATGCGTGTCTCTACTTACACGACTGGTAAAGAAATTTGGGATAGATTGTGTATCACTTATGAAGGCACATCTGAAGTTAAACAGTCTAGGTTGAACATCCTGCTTTATGATTATAAACTCTTTTGCATGAAACCTAGTGAGCCCATATCTGAAATGTATACTAGGTTCACTTAAATTGTCACCTCCTTGTATGCCTTAGGAAGAGAGCTTACTAATTATGAGAAAGTTAACAAGATTTTAAAATGTTTTCCTTCTTCCTATGATGCCAAGATAACTGTGATCATTGAATCTAAGGATTTGAATGTTTATTCTATTGATAACTTACTTGGATCACTCATTACTTACGAGTAAGGGGTGAACCAAAGACAGCTTGATGCAGGTGAGAAAAAAAAAGAGAAAATTATGGCATTGAAGGCCAACGATACGGAGACTGATTCTTCCAGGTCTGAAAGTGATGATGTTTCCTTAATCACTAGGTAATTCAAAAGTTTTCTAAGGAAGAAACACAAGAACTATCAGAAATGGAATAAAGGTAAGTCGAGCAAAAATTTTAAAGGTTCTTCTGATATAGTTTATTTTGAATGCATGAAGCCAGGACATATAAAAGCTTATTATCCTACACTTAAGGCTCAGCCAAGCAAGGAGAAGGGTGAGGAGAAACCCAAGTTCAGAAAGGATAAGAAGCGGATTCAAAAGGAATTTTAGGCTAATTCTGCATCTGAGTCCTCTGAGATTGAAGCTGAAGAGGAGATTATAAACTTGTGTTTGATGGTGAATGATCATCCTGATCAATCTGAATAAGAAGAGGGGTGCTCTCACACAAGATCTCATGAGAGCATGTGGTACCTGGACAATGGATGCTCAAGACATATAACTGGAGATGCAAATCAATTCATTTCACTAGAGGCCAGGGCTAGAGGCAAGGTCACTCTTGGAGACAACACAACCAAGAAAGTGGTGGGCGTATGTATAATTGGATACTCTAAAAACCTTTTGATTGAAAATATTTTGCTTGTAGATGGACTAAAACACTACCTGCTCATCATCAATCAACTCTGTGATAAAGGGTTAAGCATAGAGTTCCTGGCAAACACTTGCATTATAAGCTTAAATAATAACACTATTTTGCAGGGTAAGAGAATCAACAACGTCTACATGCTTGATTTAAATAATATTAAATGTGTTGCATCTTTTTGCTTAAAAACTACTGCTGATGAGTCTTGGTTATGGCACAGGAGATTATATCATGCCAGCATAAAAATCCTTAGAAGAGTCATCCAAAAGGACTTAGTTAGAGGTGTCCCCAAGCTTAAGTTCACTAAGGACTACCTGTGTGATGACTGTCAACTAGGGAAGCAAGTCTAATCCTCTTTCCACTTCGTTAAGGACATCAGCACCTCTAGACCTTTAGAAGTCCTTCACATGGATCTCTTTGGACCCATTAGCAATACCAGCTTAGGGGGAAAAGTCTATGGATTTGTGATTGTTGATGATTACTTAAGGTTCACTTGGATTAAATTTTTATCACATAAATCTGAGTCATTTTATGACTTTAAATCTTTCTCAACTTGGATTCAGAAGAAGTTAGGTTGTGAGATCTTGACCATTCATAGTGATCATGGTTGGGAGTTTGAAAATGTGAAATTTAGAATATTCTATGAGGAGCAAGGGATTAACCATAACTTTTTAGCTCCTAGAACCTCTCAATAGAACAGGGATTAGGACCTTAGTGGAAGCCTCTAGATCCATGCTTGCTGAGTATTCACTTCTAAAATACTTTTGGGTAGAAGCGATGAACACAGCTTATTATGTGTTAAATAGGGTAAATATTAGATCCAATCTAAATAAGACACCCTATGAGATCATTAAGGGTAGAACTCCAAACCTGTCCCACCTCTATGTCTTTGGCTGTAAGGTTTTCATTCTTACCAATGAGAAATCTTCCTTAGGAAAATTTAACCCAAAATCTGATGAAGGGGTGTTCTTAAAATATTCAAGTGTGAGGAAATCCTTTAGGGTGTTTAACAAGAGGACATTAATGGTGGAGGAGGCTACTCATGTGGTGCTTGATGAATCTGATCCTAAGGTGTCTAGAGTTGAGGAAGAAGAAGAGGTAGGAGAGATTACCCAAGGAGTTAAAAATACAAATCTTGAGAAAAGGGTAGAACCTTAAAACACATTGCCTAGAGATTGGAGATATTCTTCGAGTCATCCTAAAGAATTGATCTTAGGAGACCCTTCTAAAGGTGTTAGAACTAGGCATGAACTTAGGAAGAAAGTAAACCATTCTGCCTTTATCTCAATGACTGAACCCACCAACATCAATCAAGCCCTTTCTGATGAATTTTAGATCTTAGCTATACAAGAAGAACTTAACTAATTTGTGAGGAATGATATTTGGGAGTTAGTAGAAAGACCTAAAAATCAAAGTATAGTGGAAACCAAATAGGTCTTTAAGAATAAAATGAATGATTCTAGTGTGGTGGTTAGGAATAAGGCAAGACTGGTGGCTAAGGGGTACAACCAAATGGAAGAGATTGATTTCGAGGAGTCCTTTTCCCCTGTAGCTAGATTGGAAGCTATTAGAGTGCTACTAGCCTTTGCCTATTATAAGGGATTTAAGCTTTTTCAAATGAATGTTAAGAGTGCCTTTTTAAATGGGGTAATAAAAGAAGATGTCTTTGTAGAGCAAATCCTAGGTTTTCAAAAGTTCTCAATATCTGAATCATATTTTTAAATTAAAATAGGCCTTATATGGATTGAAATAGGCACCTAGAGCTTGGTATGAGAGGCTTAGCACATTACTAGTAGAAAGAGAGTTTGTTAAGGGGAGCATAGATACCACCCTTTTTCTGAGGAAAGTAGGAGATGATTTACTCATTGTATAGATCTATGTTGATGATATACTGTTTGGATCTTCTGATTAAAAGTTATGTGATAATTTTTCTAAAATAATAAGTAAAAAGTTTGAGATGAATATGATACGAGAATTATCCTACTTTTTAGGGTTTAGTATAAGGCAATTGAATGATGGAACTTTTATCAATCAATCAAAGTACATTAAAGATATTTTGAAGAAATATAAAATGGATAAGGCCAAGGTAATAAACACTCCCATGAGCTCCACTGTTCAATTAGATAAGGATTCAAATGGAAAATTTATTAATCAAAAGAAGTATTGAGGAATAATTGGTTCACTACTTTACTTGACTGCTAGCTGACCTGATATAATATTTAATGTTTATCTTTGTGCTAGATTTCAAGCTGATCCTAAAGAATCCCACCTGACCGTTGTTAAGTGAATTCTTAGATATCTCTTAGGGACTCCAAACATAGGAATCTGGTATCCTAGACATAGCACTTTTTTGAGATTATCAGATATTCTGATTCTACTTTTGTAGGGTGTAGGGTGGATAGAAAGAGTACTTCTGGAACTTGCCAATTCATAGGACAGTCCTTTGTCTCCTAGTCCAATAGAAAATAAAACTCTATTGCACTTTCCATTACTGAGCTGAGTACATTGCCTTAGGAAGTTGTGTGGCCCAAGTCCTTTGGTTGAAGAAACAAATTCATGATTTAGGATTACCTGTTGGCACAATTATAGTTCTATGTGATAACACTAGTGTCATCTGCATCTCTAATAATTATATTCAACATTCAAGAACCAAATACATTGACATAAGGCATCACTTTATTAGGGACCATGCTACAAAAGGGGACATTGAGCTACATCATGTAGCAACTGAAAACCAACTGGCTGACATCTTTACTAAACCACTGGCCTTTGACTCATTCAGTATTTTGAGGACCAGATTGGGTGTGATTGACATAGATGCATGAATCTGATGACTGCTGATTTTTGAATTCCCTATTTTTCATTTTATTTCGGTTAGTTTTTGTTTGATGTGATTGTCTATTTCTTTTTAGATCGTTTATTTTCATGCTAATTTTTAGTTTGTTTAATTTGCTTATCAGATTTGGTTCCTTCTTTTTACATGATTTCCTCTTGATTTTATTTATTTATTATTTATTTTCTTTAGAATCAGATCACTGCTCACTACTGCTGATAAATTAGATTTCTGACTGAGAGTTTTATCTTATTTTTGTTTGAAAGCTTGTAAGCAGTGATTGACTCTTCTGAATCTATTAAAGGGAAGAAACATTGATGATTGTTTCTCTTCCTCTAACTCATTTAATGGTGCATTATTTCTTTTGGATAAAAATCTTCTTCAAAATTAAAAAGTTAGTTTTTGAAATAGAGATCTATTTTATCTTCATATAGTAATCTATCTCATATGAATAGTGTTTTTAAAGCTTTGAATCATTGTGATGTTTTTTCTTAATTAGGTGATTGCACTTATCATATGAAGTATAATTTTTATTCTGTGAATTACTCCTCCTTATTATAGAGAGTGAGTTTTATCTTCTCTTATCTCTGAAAGGTAATTTCACAATTGAGATTTTTTAACGATTATGAAAAGAAGCAAGATTGTAAAAGAAATAAAAAGAGGCACAAAATAGGTCAAAAATGAAAAGATGCGCAATGACGCCAACAATTAGAATGATACATAATGTGTATTAAAAAATCAAAAGATGCGCAAAGTGAGCCAAATAAATTAAAAAAAAGGCACAAAATGAGCCCACAAAGAAATAAGCTTTCTTCTCTTTTAAATCTTTAAATATCTTAGAAAAATTCATACAGCACTTAATATTTTCAAAAACTTGAGATTGAAAATTATGATTTCTGATTCCTTGCTTTGTAATACTATTTTATTAGATATTTTTCTGGAATTAAACTTAAAAGGATCTCTTTTTAAATCTAATTTCTTTTCTTCTGAACTAGACTTTTGTTTGAAAGGAATTTAAACTTGTAAGGTGTCCGAGGTAAAAGTTGCAAAAATTGATTTTTCAACTTTTTTAGATTTTAGCGTCGTCGATTTTCTTCTTATTGGCTTTTGAATTAAAACTCAAGAAAAATTCTGATTTACAAGAGCTAATTGATTCAAAAAAATTATGTTTTTATACAATTTATTTATGCGTCTATGTGTTATTTTCCCCTTTTTGCGATGTCATAAGGGGGAGTAGTTTGTGTTTTTGGATCATTATACGCTCTTGAATTAATCAATGTTCAAATGTTCAGTATTTTAAATTATCAATGTTTAATATTTATTTACTGGATTTGGAATTACTATTAAATATTTACCATCATCAAAAAGGGGGAGATTGTTGTAAATCTAGATTCAAGGATTATGATTTTGATGATAACAAATATTTTTATTTCTATTTGATTGCCTAGCCTTTCAAGTCTGTAAGATCAAGTGCAAATCAAGTCAGCTCAAGGTCAGGTCTGGGTGTCTTCAAATGTAATTTTTCCTTTCTTGAATCAAATATAATGTAATGGATCCCCAAACTAAGTAACCTTGCACACACACACTCAGGGGGAGATTTTTGTGAGTTAGAGTTTCTATTCTGGTTTTATTCATATCATCTTGGACGATAGTAATATCATCCTGGATGATTCAATAAAAATAAAAATTTTGATTAGGGCATCCATCTTAAGTCGGTCTGATTAAGCAGATTATCCTGGACGATCCTTACATCGTACAGGATGATAGGCTCAAATTAGAAATTCTCATCCACCAGACTAAGTTAGACATATTTTTATTTTTAGTATTTTAGTCCAATCATCCCGGACGATATTTATATCATCCTGGATGATTCATTGTAATCCTGTCTAAATTAGTTAGATGATTAAGGAAAGTAATCAAGAGTTGATTGATCGATCACATCATCCTGGACGATCACAAGATCATCCTGGATGATCCTTTACAAATCCTTATCGTCTAAGTGTATTTCACCTAGACATCCCAAACTGTGTGCTGGAAGATTTTGCTAGTTTGAACTAATCATACAAGACGATGGATATATCATCCTGGATGATCAAGTCATTTTGAGACCATCTAGCATAAGTTGCCCTGGACGACCTGAACAGTGTGTAGGATGATATTGGCATTTTTGAACTAACCGTATAGGATGATAGCGATATCATCCTGGACGATCAAGTCATGTTGAGACCATCCAGCATAAGTTGCCCTGGATGACCCGAACTATCCTCTGGTCAATATTCCTAATTTACACTAATCGTCTCGGACGATCACAGAATCATCCCATATGATCTGAACAAATTTTATCTTCTAATCATCCAGGCTGATATGTATGATTTTGTGCTGATCGCACAGGACGATCTACCGATTGTCTTGGATGATCTTTGACGTCAAGTTAAAATTTAGGGCAATTTTTAAGCCTTTGTATTTAAGATCTCTTATCTTCTATCGTTGAGATCTTTTGCCACTTTCATTACCGGAGAGAGCCTGGAGAGAGAGGGAGAGTTTGGGAGAGAGAGAGAGGATCTTGTGAGGGGAGTTTATGAGGTGTTCACAAATGTTGCTCCAAGTAAGGATCTGAGTCATCTTCTCCGGTCGTCGTACCTTATCCTTTTTGGTGTCTTTGTGGAAGAATCATCTGCAAGAAGATCAAGGTTCTTTGTCTACTTCAGGAGGAAGCAAAAGGAGGTAAGGTTCTCTGACTGCTTCAGGAGGAAGCAAAAGTAGTACGGGTTCTCTGCCTCACTGGGTTGGTGAAAAGGAGTTTTGTAAAGGCTTCTCCGCCTTGCTATGAGAGCAGAAGGAGAGTCACTTTATTTTAGTGCAATGCCTGGAGGGGAGGCTCCTGGGAGTGGACATAGGTCAAGTTGACCGAACCACTATAAAATCTAGTGTATTCTTTCTGATTATTTTTTGCAGTTTATTTTACTGCAATTAACTGCTTGACTGAAATTTATGTTTGATCTGTGCTATTGCATTTAGTTTAAAACATTCAAAAAGATTTTTAAAATCATTTTTACTCATGATTTTTTAAAATTACCAATTCACCCCCATCTTAGTTACCCTCGGGCTAGTTCATAAGGGCTTAACTTCCCTAACGAACTTTCACTAACTCCTTCTCTTTGTTCATATTTATTATTTAATTATTTGAACTATTATTTTTTATTAAAATGTTTTTTTTGTAGAAAGTGTAAGTGATGTTTGCATGAGGATTTTGAAGTTAGTATTAAGGTATGTATTCATTTGCTAGCTTCTCAATAGGATCACTATTTGTTATAAATATGGAGTTTAACCTTAATTACCATCTAAAGTTTTTCATTTGAGTATATTTAAAACTAAATACTTGGGCTAAAATTTTAGTAATAATAGATATAGTGGGGGTATTTTAACTTTAGGCGATCAAGTCATATATAAGAGTACACATTTTAGAGGTCTTAGGTCTTTTGTTCAGAGTGATGGTGAAGTAGATGTGGATATTATTAGCATAATGTTGGTTGTTAAAAGAGAAGTATAATATTAAGTTAAGTGTTGTAGAGATGAAGATGCTTAGGTGGATTAGTGGCTTTACTCTTAGAGACAAGATTCAAAACGAGCATATATGTGAAAAAGGATTCATGTAGCCGACCACACTTTGTGGGATAAAGGCTTATTGTTGGTGGTATTGTTGTATGACTATTTGTTATAATTCAAAAGTTAATAAGGATTATGAAGTTATACTTTTATTTTTTATTATAAATTATGTATTCTCAGTACGTAGGATTTTGAATATCCTTTTAAGTATGTATTCATTACCCTAATTTCTCTCTATGATTATGCTATAAAGATAATGAATATTAGGGCCAAAAAGTGTTGGATGTACAATAAATTGTTACATGGAAGAAAATCAGTAATAGATGAATTTATAAAGGGAGTATATTACTTTATTCATATGGCTTACCAATTACCTTCATTTATATCAGATGGAATGTTTAGATGTCCATGCTCAAAGTATAAAATAAAGCTTTCCTTAAATCCAATTATATTAAACTTAATTTATATCATAGAGGATTTATCTTAGGGTAATGATTTTGGACATTGCATGGAGAGTATGAGACACACTGATAGTCAATGCGGTCCCTCAACAACTTCAGCAATAGTAGAGGATGATCAAATTAATAGATCATATAAACTTGAGGTAGTAGGTCCAACTTTTAGAGAACATATAGATGAGTCACCTAACATAGAAGCACAAAATTCTATGAATTACTAAGTGCTGCTCAGCATCCAATTTAGGATGGTTGGACTTCTCATTTTGTATTAACAGTTACAGTAAAGATGCTCAGTATTAAAATTGAATACAACATTCTTTGAGAGTACTTCAATGAGTACATAACCCTTAAGGAAACAAATTTTGAGAATAATTTAATTTCTCTAGATTAGATTTGGACAAAAAAGTTAGTATCAAAGTTAGGGTTAACTACTATCAAAATTAATTATTATATGAATGGTCGTATATTGTATTACAAGGATTATGTAATATAAGTTATTTTTTGTACTTGTGGTGAACCTCAGTACACCAAGGAGGGGAAACATAGAAAATGGAAGGATGTGTTATATTCTCGTTTATTTTATTTTCTAATCATTCCTAGACTTTAGCGGTTGTATGCATCAGTGAGCTTCGTAGGGCACTTGAGATGGCATTCGAAAAATTTATCTACATATGGGGTTCTTTCTCATCCATCATAGAAGCTTGGAAGTATTTCGATCGTACACATCCTTCTTTCATTGCAGAATCACACAATATAAGGTTGGGATTGTATGCTGATGGCTTCACTGCGTATAGTAAACCAGCTTGACCATACTCTCATTGGACTATTGTATTAACACCTTACAACCTTCCACCTCAGATGTGTATAAACACCCCTTACATATTTCTGACGCTTATTATACCTGGACTATATAACCCAAAAGCAAAAAATAGATGTATTAATTGATTATAACTTCTTTAAATATTAACTTCATTTATTGTCATTTTAGATGGCTTTAGTGGGAGAGCCTCTATGTAGATCTATCACTTTAATGTTCAATTAGAGCAAAAAGTTGGCTATTAGACCTAGAGGGACAAGGTAGCCTGAGCTGAGTCAAGGAGAAACAATTCTAGCAAGCGTATGCATTCTAGTGCCAATGACTCACCATTCCTCTCCCACTCACAGCAGCCCATGATTTTCATCACCAGATGCTTCCCAATTAACACCCTTCTACACATATTACCAACCCCCCCACCCCCCAATATCATAAATTGTTCCTTCTATATATCCTTATCCACCTTACCATCAGCCATACTATTATCCACCGCCGGTTCAACCTCCAAAAGCAGGTGGACCTTTTATAGCATCTAGACCTTCTACACTAGCGTACATTAGGGTTAAGGATTTAGGACCTTCAAAGGCTAAACAACTGTTCATACAGCCTGAGGGAGATATGTAAGTTTTAACTATTTATTATTTTTATAATTTTGTTTGCCTAATATATGCAAAATATAATACAAAAATGGTTATATTTTATACAGGTTTAATCTGGCTAGGCAACTCATACATAAGATTAGGGATATAATAGAAAGTAGATTTGATGCTCCATATATATCCTGAAAGAAAATTCTGCATAACATCAGAGATATGTGGTCATTGGGTTTCAAGTAAAATGAATAATTTAACCAACTACATGATATATTTGTATACTAATATCTTCCATTTTGGTAATCTTGAATAGAAAGAACTCAAGTGGTTGCCCAAACATAATGTAAGGGTTAGAAAAAATTTTGAGAAGAGAGGTTCTACATGCTTAAGAGATATGTTTACCGACTGCATGAAGTCAAGGGAGTAGCCCTTATGGATTGGAGAGGGTGTATGGGATGAACTTATGAGAGCTTGGGCCAACCTTGAATTTGTAAAGTAAAGAGAACAGAACAAGCTGAAAAGAGCATCCAACTATGGGGGTTTAAGGAGATCCTTGCACACTAGGGGTTCAGTGCCTCACACAAAGCTTAAAAGAAAACTAGTAAATAATTCCTCTAACATGTGTATTCAATATATATGTTAATTACTGTATTCAACATATATGTTGATTCTCCAAAAAGTTTGGGACTCTACCTTTTCCATATATCGAGGCTTCAAAGGTCAGGAAGAAAATTTTTTTTGTGACTATACACTCCAGTAACTAGAGCCAGAGTGGCACAAGTCTTTAAACAGCCTGAAGCTTAAGGTTCAAATGGGTGTAAGAGGTCGTACTCAACAAGCCTAGATGTGGCTGAGTTGCTGGAAACTCCGTATACTCAATAAACCATAAGAAAGGCTGTAGTAGAGGAACCCCCATTTCATCAACCTGTTAGTAGGATTGTAAGAAGCACAAAAGCTTATCTAACTCGACGAGTTCAAGTAAGCATAGTCCACTAAATTCTCCTAAGTGTCTTGAGAGTCAAAGTTATTAATTTTATCTATCTCATGACATATTCTAGAGCTTTCGATGATAACAAACATATGCTTGGATGTTTTAATTTATGTGCTAAGTATTTCAGGTGTAACAATTTGATGGATGTGCATGATAATTACTTATATGAAATTTACATTACACAACTCAAGTTCAATCAAAATTTAAGCTAGAAGAACTCAAGATGGACCAAGATGGAAAGCTTGTATATTTTTATGTTAACGTAGGAGAATGTTAGAGGTCCATTAATATTTACTTGTATTATTTGATTTGCTCATAATTGAATTATCTATTAAAATGATTTATATATTATTAATTAAGGATAATAAGCATGAATTAGAAATATATAAGATTCTTTTATTAAATTAACTTTATATGCTTCATAGATTACGTAAATATTATTAAATATGGAAAGATTATTAATTAAAAAAATTAAATATAATAAGCTTATGTGAAAGATTTTATTACATATTCATTTTGAATTATACTTGTTTCATATAAATTTATTGACGAATAATTAATTCTATCTAAATTATATAATATTATTGTATTTATATTTAATATATTTTTAAATATATGAAAATATGCATAAGTTTTTATTTTGCTATATATGATATTATTTTGAGAGAAACGTGGCTTAATTTTTATTTCATTAGATTTTTTTGATTCTATAAATAGAAATTAATAGGTTATATGACCCATTTAGAGCTATATTGAATTTATAATGAATTTTTAAATATTATCCTTTTTTAATATTATTTATCTGGTAGCCATTTTTGCCTTATTTTGGATGTCTATGAAGACTTTTTGACTTGTCTATGTGACAAGCCATTTTATAGCCATTTAAAACTTTTTTTTAATATAAATAAATTTTTGATCAAATATAATAGTATTAGTTCATAATTTAATATTATATTAATAGTTTTATTCAAATTTGGCTTAACTTACCCTTTCCCTTTAAATACCCATCTTCCTCTTTATATGAGGGGTATTCAAAAGAAAAATTCTAGTATTTTTTCCATTTCTTTTTTTCTTCCTTACTAAATCTTAAGAGGAGAAACTATGATTTTCATTCAAAGAGCTCTTTTCATTTGTAAGATTAAATTGTTTGTTGAAAAACTTCAACGCACTAAATCGTGTAACATCACTTGGAGTTCTTGAGTTTACTTTCCTTCACTAAATCTTTACTTGCTGTTCTTTTAGTTTTCACCATATATTTGTTTCTTGAAAATATTTATTAATTGGTGAAATACTAATTGAGAATGTTATATTAATTTTTCTATGTTACATATTTTAAATCCATAAAGTTAGCAAAGTAAGTATTTTTATTTTCTTTTACGTGACATAGATTTACATTTAAAATGTAATTCATTTTTAAAAAGTATTATATAATTTGAAGAGTTAAAGTTTAAATCATCAAGAAAAATATTTTTATTTAAAATTTTATTCATTTTTTTATTAAAATATAAATCTATCTTAAAGTGAGTAAATTTTATATTATATTTGTAAGCAGTGAGGTGATTGAAATTAAATTATAAGATTATCTTAAATATTTTGATTATTTTATTATAAAATAATTTGAGCATGTATTATTTACATCAAATTATATTTTTATTTTTTTAATCTAAACTATTTGGCTTAGTGAAGTTTAAATTATAATTAGATTGGATTGTACTCGCCCATATAGAAGAGTACTTAAGTTATAAATAATTTTTTTAGTTTAAAGAAGTGGAGTTTGCAAGGCAAACCTGGGATTAGTGGATTCTAGCTCGAGAGTTGGTTAGCGTGGATCATTCTTAAGAGGACAAGACTCTCGTATGTGGCACATGCTTAGGCACCAATATCATGCACCCACTAAAGAACTTAATAGAATTAAAATTAAAAAACCTTTTGATGAATGGACTATATTAGAGAGAGAATTAAATGAGTTCAATGCTAGGGCATGTAATACTTTACATTATTTGCTTCTTTCAGATGATTACATGAAAGTTTTCATGTTAAATTTAGCAAAAGAAATTTAAGATAAATTAATTATAACTTATGAAAGTACTAGTGAGGTTAGAGATACTCATATAAATAGACTTGTTCATGAATATAAATTATTTCATATATCTCATTCTGAGTCTATTTATGATATATATACAAGATTTATAAAAATAATTTATACATGATATTCTCTTGGAAGAACATATAAGAATTAAGACTGAGTCTATAAGATTCTTAGATACCTTCCTAAAGAATGGGATGCTAAAGTAACTGCAATTAGTGAGGCTAAAGATTTATCTACTTATCCGTTTGATCAGCTTTTGGGTTCTTTGACAGCACATAAATATATTATAGTTCAAAGGAATATATTGGATAGCTCTTCTAAGAAAGAGAAAGAGAAAAATAAAACCATTACCTTACAAGTTGATGATAATGATAAACCTAGTTCATCAAGCTCTAATGAAGATAGTGATGAGGTGGTCATGCTTTCAAGAATACTTAGAAGCTTACTAAGGAAGAAAAATTAAAGTTATAAAAAATCTAAAAATTATAAATTTCAAACTAATAATTTTCTTGCAGAAAAAAGCAATTATTTATTACCATTGTAAGCAGCCTGGACATATAAGAGGAGATTGTCCAGGTCTTATCGATTCAAAGAAGAAAGAGATCAATTTAGAGAGAAAGAGTGACAAGAAAGAATAGAAATATTTCAAGAAGAATAAGAAGGCTTTATGGGCCAACCCAAATTTACATGAATCAAGCTCATCAGATAAAGAAGTGAATATTTATCTTATGGTAGGAGGAGAAACTAATTATGATTCTCAAGAGGTATGTAGTGATATATCATATGAAGAATTAGATGATGCATTTAATAAATTAGTTGTTGAATATAAAAAATTAAAAAGAAATATAATATTTTAGAAAAAGAGCATAAAAATTTAGATATGCATTTTAATGATTTAAAAAATGAATATGACAATTTGAAAAAAAAATTCTTTATTAGATTATTCTTTACTTGTTTGTAAACTTGAAAGAAAAAATATTCTATTAAAAGCAATATTATATTTATCTATGAAATCACAAGTTCATTATAAAGTTTCTTCATGTACAACCTCAAATAAAAATTTTTCTTATATGTCACATAGACATCATGCTAAATCATATGCAAACACTATTTTTGGGTGTAATTATTGTGGTATAAAAGGACATATCTCATTTGATTACTATGCTCATAAGCCATAGAATACTAAACAAACATCTTTTATATGGGTGCCAAAAATACAAGTACTTCATATACCATACATAATAGATATCATACTACTCATTTAAAATGTGGGCCCAAAAATATTTGAGTTCTAAAAGTTAATATTTAATTTTCATTTGTAGGAATGCCTTCTAGTAAAATTAATGAAGGCATATAGTACTTGGACAGTGGATGTCAAGGCATATGACAGGTGATAAAGCAAAATTATCTATATTAGAACCAAGTGATGAAGGATATGTCACATATGAAGATAATGCAAATGGAAAGATTATTGGCATTGGATCCATATGTAAGAACTCTATTACTTTAGAATAAGTCTTATTTATTTTTGGTTTAAAATATAACTTAATATCAATTATTCAATTATCTGATAAAAGTTTAAATATTTTTTTTATGCTTCACATTGCATTATTAGAAATAATAAAATTATTTTGCTTATTAGAAATAGACATAAAAATATTTATTTAATTGATTTAGAGAATACAAATGATATTAATTTGAATTTACTTTACATTAAATCTATAAATGATAATGCTTGGTTATGACATAGAAAGCTATGTCATGCAAATATTCATACTGTAAATAAAATTTCTAAACTTGATTTAGTAGTTGGTTTACCAAAAATTAATTTTCATTTTGATTCTATATGTGATGCATGCATTCATGGTAAACATATGAAAAGTTTATTTAAGAGTGAAAATATAGTTTATATAAGTAGACCTTTAGAATTATTACATATAGACTTATTTGGGCTAATTAATACAATTAGTTTTGGTGGAAAAAATTATAAATATATTATTATAGATGATTATTCAAGATATTCTTGGGTATTATTCTTAGCTAATAAAAATAATGCATTTGATGATTTTAGAAAATTTGCTAAATATATTCAAAGAGAATAATGTTATTTGATTCATAAAATTCAAATAGATCATGGTGGAGAATTTGAAAATAAATCATTTGAAAATTATTGTGATGAAAATAAAATTAGATATAATTTTTTAACTCCTAGGACTCATCAACCAAATGGTGTAGTTGAAAGAAAGAATCGTACTTTGGTAGAATTAGCAAGATCAATGTTAGATGAATATAAAATTCTAAAATATTTTTGGACAGAAGTAATAAACACTGCAGTTATATTCAAGGCTTTTAAAATCGGACCGGACCGGCCGGTTCAACTCATTGAACCGCGAACCTGTCGGCCGGCCGGTTACGGTTCTGCTGAAAATCATTTTCGCGTCGAACCGGTCGAACCGCCGATTCAACCGTCGAACCGAAAAACTGGCTCCGGTTTCGAATAACCAGACGGTTCGCGCATTATGTATTCTGCGCCGTTGGATTTGATCCGACGCTGGCTAATGAGAATATGAGATGCGAAAAGCCGAAAACAAAAAAAAGCCCTACTATTCAGAATTCACAATACTTCTTCGGAAGAAGTTCTCCCCGTCTGCTCCTCGCTCCCCTTCCGCAACTATACAGCTTCCCTCCCACTCATCGGCGTCGTCGCAACTCGCTTGCTCCTTCGCGAAGCCAACCTGGAATTGAAGCTTCCCTCTCGTGCTCAACTGCTCAAGTTCCCTTCTCCGACCGATTGTAAGTTCTTCACGCACTTCTCCCGACCCTCTATAATGTTTTCCATCATTTTTTTGCCTACAGCCTTGTGGGAATATAAAACAAAATGCGGAACAATTTTGTAGATGTTCGGGAGGAACATATAATTCTGCACTTTCAAAATCACTATTTAAAACTTCTGTCCAATGCCGTTCATCCAAGCTAGAATTCGGAATTCCACCGTGAATTTTGTTGCCAGTGGAGATCGTGAAAGCTTTTAAGTTTTATGATTTTATCTATTTCTGTTTCAATGGATCTTAATTTTTTAAAAATGTCGTTCATCCAAGCTAGAATTCAGAACTCCACCGATGATTTTTTATTTCCAGTGGCGATCGTGAAAGCTTTTAAGTTTTATGTTTTAACTAATTATGTTGCAATGGATTTTAATTTTTTTATAATGCCTGTGGAGATCGTGAAAGCTTTTAAGCAAGGCTTTTAACTATTTCTGTTGCAATTGATCTTAATTTTTTTATACCTGATGTCGGCTCAGTCGAATCGATAGCAATCCTTAGAGTCTCCATCAACCTTGCTTATATTTTGTGCTTGCCTTTGCTTTATTTTAGAGTACATGGAATATATTCTATATCCTATCAATTAATAATAATCATTGTGTAGTTGAGATATATATTTCAAGTTTCCGTTAACTTTGTAGAAGCTTGAAATATCTTGTTTTTCAAATGAGCTGGGTTGATCTTTTAACTAGATGCATCTTTATTATCCATGTTTTATTGGTGGCAAGGGAATTAAGCCTAAGAATCTGGGCTTCTTGAATCTCAAGGAGATTTGAAGATAGCTATCAACACTATCCAACTAAGTGTTCATTTCCAATTTATAAGTTCCTCCCAATGTGAGCAGGCTATGAATCCCACCTGCATCAAATTTGTACTTTGGCAACTTTGCAGTTGTTGCCTAAGGTTCTGGGACAGAATCCCACCTGCATCGAGCATTCTCGCAAAATATTTATAATTTTTATTCAATATTTAAAATTATGTTCTGAATATTCATTAACTACAACATGTAAAAACAATAACTGCTCCCAAACAATCCCTTAGACATTAGATATGTAAATATATTGAAATTTAGTAGCATGTATGTCATACCCCCTTCAATTTAATTGTATTTTGCTATATTTATTTTTGATAATTTTTTTGTTCCCCTTACAGGTCCCCTGAGGTCTGCAATTTTGAGCTTTTGGATCCGTATCGTACTTGGATGAAATGCAATAGATCTAGAGTAAATTTTGACCCCGTTTTTGTTTATGATGATGGATGGAGGTATTCTCTAGTTCTAACTATAATATTTTAAACCTCTTTTTGTCTGCTTTTTAAAGGTTGGAGAGTTTAGGCTGTGGTGGAAATTCAAGTGATATAAAATTGCTACTACGACGAATAGAGGTATGTATTGTGTGTCATATCAGCTTTATGATTTTTGAAAAGTGTGCATTTTGAAGTTTTCTATTTTGTAGTTTTTTACCTTGTATAAATTTCTACCTTGTATAGTTTTTTAGCTTGTATAGTTTTCTACTTTGTGATTTTGTAAATTGCATAATTTATGTGGATGTGATTTTATTTAGTAAACCAAATTAGAATGGAAGCACCTAGTAATCAGACTTCAGCTTCAACTTATACTGTGCGTGAAAAAGTGGACATTGCTTGGAATCATTTTGCTGAAGTTAAAGGAGCTGATGGAAAGAAACAGTTTAAATGTTTACATTGTGGTATTTCATACAAGGGAGGAGGAATTAATAGAATGAAACAATATTTAGCGGGTATAAAAGGGAATATAGCTGCTTGCAAGAAGGTACCACACGACATTAGATATCAAATGCAGGAAAATTTAAAAGAAATTTTAAGAAAAAAACAACAAGCACAGGAAGAGTTGGACAGTGCACCGTTTCCTGTGGATGATGCTATAGATGAAGAGAGAGATTCTTGTTCGCTACCAAAAACACAAACTTCTCAAGCACATGTATCAGAACTAAGTAAAGGAAAAAGAAAGCTTCTGATATGGAATCCTTCTTTGCCCCCAGAACTACACAAGGTTCCCAACCTTCAATTAAGAGTGCTTTAGCATCTAAGGAAGTAGTGCACCGTGCAGATATGGCAATAGCAAGGTGGTTTTTTGATTGTTGCATACCTTTTAATGCTCTTAATTTAGTATATGCACAGAAAGCTGTTGATGCCATTACTGCAATTGGTCCTGGTTACAAGCTCCCCAGTTATCATAACATGAGAGTAAACCTACTTAGGGATTGCAAGGAAGAATGCAGGCTACTCATTGATAGCTATAGAAAAACTTGGAAGGAAACAGGTTGTACACTAATGGCAGATGGATGGACTGATAGTAGGAGCAGAACTTTAATCAATTTTTTGATATATTGTCCACGTGGTCTATCTTTTTTAAAATCAGTGGATGCTTCAGACATCACAAAGGATGCTACCACTTTGTGCTCTTTATTTACTGAGGTTGTTGAGTGGGTTGGTCCAGAGAGTGTTATTCAAATTGTTACTGATAATGCTGCTAATTACAAGAAGGCAGGTCAACTGTTGCATGAAAGATTCAATAATATTTACTGGTCACCTTGTGCTGCACATTGTATGAATTTGATTTTGAAAGATATTGGAAGCATGCCTTTCATAGAGGAGCTAGCAAAAAAAGCATCGAAGTTGACAATTTTTTATTATAATCATATATTCATACTTGCATGGCTTAGGAGAAGGCCAGGTTGGAAGGAGATTGTACGTCCTGGAGCAACCTGTTTTGCAACAACCTTCATAACTTTGAAAAGTGTGCATGAGCATCATCATGACCTACAAGCACTAATTACAAGCAAGTTCTTTATGGATTCGAAGATATCTAAAACCTCCAAGGGCAAGGAAGTAGCTTCAATTATTTTAGATTTGAGGTTTTGGGATAATTGTCTTATTATTGCGAAGATATCGGGCCCTTTGATTAGACTGCTGCGTATTGTTGACTCTGATGAAAAACCATCCCTTGGATATCTATATGATGGCATGTACAGGGCAAGGAAGGCAATTAAAGATATGTTTAGAAATGTAAAGAGATTATATAAACCTTTTACTACTATAATTAAAAGAAGATGGGATACTCAACTAAGGCAAGGCATCCATTCAGCAGCATATTTTCTCAAACCTCATTTCCAGTATGATAGAGAGAACTATTGTCAAAAGCTAGAAATTTTACAAGGTCTAGTTGAGTTAATTGGAAATAAAGATATTTGCTCTAAGCCTACAGTTGCAATGAATGAAGTCAGATTATTCCGTGATGGCTTAGAAAGCTTTGGAAAACCAATTGCGATGACAATGGCAAAAGAAATGCAACCTGGTAATTCTATTTTTTATTTTCAATATGTGTATATACTTATACAAATATACTTATTCACTAAATCCTTAAATTTGATAATATGTAGATGAGTGGTGGAAGATGTTTGGATCAAGTGCTCCAAACTTGCAAAAAGTAGTTATAAGAATTCTCATCCAAACATCATCTTCATCAGGATGTGAGAGAAATTGGAGTGTTTTTGAGCAGATCCACTCAAAGAGACGAAATTATTTGGAGCATCAACGACTCAACGATCTTGTATATGTTCGGTATAATCTGAATTTAAAGAATAGGTATGATCTTACATTATATTAATTTTTATGTACAAGTATCAATTTAAATAGTATGTATAATCTTAACGTTAAATTATTTATTCATTTTTTAGGTTTCAACTTAAAAAAAGACATTATGACCCTCTAAACTACACTTGTGTTGAAATGATTGATTTTTGGATACTTGAAGATGAAACAACTCCAGAACTTGACTTACAAGATTTGGAAAATGAGATATACAAAGAGGATGCAATGCCAGTTGTTGAAGAACAAAATATATCATTTAATCAGTCAGGACATTGTAAGTTGATATTAAAATTTGAGTATATCGTTTAAATGAAAACAAAAATAAAATCTTATTTTATATTTTTTATTTGTTGGTGAAGGTGACTTAGAGAATGAAGGAGATGTAGGCGACATAATCGAGCTTGATCAATCAGATGCATTTGAGTTTGAACATTTTAGTGAAGCGAGACCTGGAGACCCAACTTATCTTGATAGATTTGATGATGCTAATCTAGGAGATCTTTGAGTTTCTTCTTGTGAAGTTATTAAAAGTTTGAAACTATTGAAATGAGAAAGTGAATACGTTTTCTTTTTGTTATCAGTTGGTATAAAGTATTTTAAACTGTTTTTCTATCTTCCTATGATTAATTTACTATTATGTTTTTCTTATTTACTATATATAATTATATATTGTTTAATTTTTCATACTTCATATTATAATTATGTTCAATTTTTGTTATATATTTATAAATAGTTGTGTTATTATTATAATATTTAAATATAATAAATATTTATTACGTCATCCGGTTCGACCCCGGTTCGACCCCGGTCGAACCATTGAACCGCTAACCTCTTCTTCTTCCGGTTCATTGACCGGTCCGGTTTTAAAAGCCTTGGATATATTACAAATAGAGTTTATTTAAGATTTATTCTTAGAAAGACCCCTTATGAAATATTTTTTGGAAAGAAATCTAAGATTAGTCATTTACATATTTTTGGATTTAAGTATTTTATTTTATATAACGATAAGGATCCTTTAGGTAAATTCGATAGTAAGTCTAATGATGGTATATTCTTAGGATATTCAATTTTTGAAAAATCTTTTAGAGATTTTAATAAGAGAAAATTAATTGTTGAAGAATCCGTTCATGTAATTTTTAATGAAAATCTTATAGATTTAATAAGAAATGATTTGAATAAGGATAATATTGAGAATATAAAAAAATAAATTTGAAGGAAAAGGAGGATATTTCATTACCTAAAGAATTGAGATATAATAAAAATCACCCAAAAGAATTAATAATTGGTGATCCTTCTCAAGGTGTTAAGATTAGGAGAAATCTTAAGGATGAGGTAGAACATTTTACATTTCTATCAGAAATTAAACCTAAAAATATAGATAAAGCTTTACAAGATAATTTTTGAAAAATTACTTTGGAAGAGGAACTTAACTGATTTATAAGAAATAAAGTTTAGAAGTTAGTCCCAAGACCTCATGATCAAAATATAATTAAAACTAAATGGGTTTATAAAAATAAGCTAGATGACTCATGAAGTATTATTAGAAATAAAGCTAGATTACTTACAGAAGAGTACACACAAATAGAAGGACTAGACTTTAAAGAAATTTTTACACCCGTAACAAGAATAGAGGCCATTCAATTACTCCTTTCCTTTGCTTATTTTAATGACTTTAAACTCTTTCAAATGGATATCAAAAGTATATTTTTGAATGGGTATATTGATCAAGATGACTTTGTAGAACAATCATCAGGTTTTGAAAGTATTAATTTTTTTAATCATGTGTATAAATTAAAGAAAGCATTATATAGTTTAAAACAGGCTCCACATACTTGGCATGATAGGTTAAGTAACATTTTAATTGAACATAATTTTTAAAAAGATAAGATCGATACAACTCTTTTTATCAAAATTATTAGAGGTGATTGATTATTATATAGATTTATATTGATGATATATTATTTGGAAGTATAAATGAAAGTTTGTACTACAAGTTTTCCTCATTAATGTCAAAAGAATTTGAAATGCGTATGATGGGAGAACTCACCTTTTTCTTAGAACTTTAAGTAAAATAACTAGAGTCTGGCATATTCATATGTCAAACCAAGTATATAAATGAATTATTAGAAAACTTTGATATGAAGAGATTCAAATTGAGTAAAACCCCTATAAGCCCATCAATTAGACTTGATTTAGATGAATCAGGAAAACCAATAAGTCGAAAGCTTTATAGGAGTATAATAGGTTCACTTTTATATCTTACTGCTAGTAGGCTTGATATTATTTTTATTGTATGTTTGTGTACAAGATTTCAAGCTAATCCTAAAGAATCACACTTAACAGTAGTTAAGAGAATATTTTGCTATTTGATAGGAACTCTTAAGTCAGGCTTATGGTATCCCAAAAATTTATTATCGTATAATTTAGTTGTATATTCTGATGTAAACTATACTGTAAAGTTGATAGAAAAAATATATTTGGAACTTATCAATTTTTAGGTTTATCTCTTATTTGTTGATCTTCTAGAAAATAAAATTATGTAGTATTATCCATTACTGAAGCAGAGTATATAGCTTCAGGAAGTTGTGTTGCTCAAGGTTTTTGGCTAAAGTAATCATTAGAAGATTTTGGAATTAAGCTTAAAAATATTCCAATCAAATGTGATAATAACAGTGCTATTAGTTTAATAAAAAATCTTATACAACATTTATGAACTAAATACATAGAGATTAGACATTCTTTTATTAGAGATCATGTTAATAAAGGTGATATGGATATAAATTTTATAAACACAGATTCTCAAATAGCTAATATTTTTACAAAATCTTTAGCTGAAAAGAGATTTTACATGTTAAGACGTATGCATGGGATGTTAGATCCTAATATTTAAATTTTTTATATATATTTTTGTTAGTCTTTTTTATATTGATAAAAGGGGAGAAGAAGTATATATGTTGGTCATAATTCTTTTTAAATGCATGTATTTAGGAGGAGAATTATTTTTTTAACAAATTAGCATTCAAAAATATTTCTCAATTATGTGAAATTTATATTACACAACTCAAGTTCGATCAAAATTTGAGCTGGAAGAACTCAAGATGGACTAAGATGGAAAACTTGAAGATTTTTATATTAGTGTAAGAGTATGTTAGAGGTCCATTAATATTTACTTAGATGGTTCGATTTGCTCACAATTTAAATATCTATTAAAATGATTTATATATTATTAATTAATAATAATAAGCATGATTTAGAAATCTATAAGATTCCTTTATTGAATGAACATTATATGCTTCATATATTATATAAATATTATCAAATATGGAAAGATAA
Organism: Dendrobium chrysotoxum; assembly: GCA_019925795.1. Lineage (NCBI taxonomy): Eukaryota > Viridiplantae > Streptophyta > Magnoliopsida > Asparagales > Orchidaceae > Dendrobium > Dendrobium chrysotoxum. The sequence goes on along the minus strand of CM034301.1, from coordinate 32,285,839 downwards.
TTAATCAAGGAAATTAAATATAATAAGCTTATATGAAAAAAGTTATTACATATTCATTTTGAATTGAACCTGTTTCATATAAATTTCTTGATGTATAATTAAATTTATCTAAATTATATCATATTATTGTATTTATATTTAATATATTTCTAAATATATGAAAATATGCATAATTTTTTTATTTTGCTATATATAATATTATTTTGAGGGAAACGTTGCTTAACTTTTATTTCTTTAGATTCCTTACATTATATAGATAGAAATTGATAGGTTATATAACCCATTTAGAGCTATATTGAATTTATAATAAATTTCTAAATATTATTCAATTTTTATATTATTTGTTAGGTAGCCATCTTTGCTTTATTTTGGATGTACATGAAGACTTTTTGACTTGTCCATTTTATAGCCATTTTAAACTTATATTTTTTTAATATAAATGAATTCTTGATCAAATATAATATTATTTGTTCATAAGTTAATATTGGATTAACAGTTTTATTCAAATTTAGCTTAACTTATCCTTTCTCTTTAAATATCCATCTTCCTCTTCATGTGAGGGCTATTTAAAAGAAAAACTCCAATATTTTTTTCATTCCTTTTTCCTTCTTTACATGCTAAATCTTGAGATGAGAAACTTTGACTTTCATTCCAAGAGCTCTTTTCATTTGCAAAATCAAATTCTTGGTTGGAGAGCTTCAACGTACTAAATCGTGTAACATCTCTTGGAGTTCTTGAGTTTGCTTTCCTTCACTAAATCTTTACTTGCTATTATTTTAGTTTTCACCATATATGTTTTCTTGAAAATATTTATTATTTGGTAAAATACTAGTTGAGAATATTATATTAAGTTTTCTATGTTACATCTTTTAAATCCATAAAGTTAGCAAAGCAAATATTTTTATTTTCTTTTACGTGGCATAAATTTACATTTAAAATCTAATTCATTTTTAAAATGTATTATATGATTTAAAGAGTTAAAGTTTAAATCAGCAAGAAAAATATTTTTATTTAAAATATTATTCATATTTTTATCAAAATATAAATCTATCTTAAAGTGAGCAAAATTTATGTTCCATTTGCAAGAAGTGAGGTGATTAAAATTAAATTTTAAGATCACCTCAAATATTTTGGTTATTTTATTACAAGATAATTTGAGCTTGTATTATTTACATCAAATTATATTTTTCTTTTCTTGTTCTAAGCCATTTGGCTTAGTGAAGTTTAAATTATAATTAGATTGGGTTGTACTTGCTCTTGTAAGAAAGTACTTAGGTTGCAAATAATTTCTTTGGTTTAAAGAAGTGGGGTCTGCAAGGCAAACCTTGGATTAGTGAATTCTAGCCTGAGAGTTAGCTAGCATGGATGTAGGTCGGATTAGAATCCGGGTCGAACCACGTAAAAATTTTATGCCTGTTATTTTCTTTTCTTGTATCTATTTTTCTTTATCATTTTCATAAAAAAATTATATGATTTATTATTCATTGCAAAGTAGCTTTAAATTTATTTTAATTATCTTCTTTTAATAAAAAATTTATAAACCCCAATTCACCTCCTCTCTTGGGGTTCCATAGTCATCCAACAAAAGTTAAAGTGGAAAGGATGAGTCTCAATCAACAGCTACCGAATGCGTGTAAGCTTTGAGATCTCAAACCACGAAGGATGACTTTAAATCTGCAAACTTCAAAAACTCTAGCTTGAGGAGTGTGTTTCTCCATAGCTCAAGTCTAAAGCCTGAACAGGCGTATGAGGTTAGACTCAACAAGCCAAGATGTGGCCAAGTCACTAGCATCTTCATCTACTCAAAAAGCCATAAGAAAGGATGTAATAAAGGAACCTCCATTTCAGCAATCGGATGATAAGAGCTGTTAAATCTTAGCTCACCCAATCTGATAAGTTCAAGTAACCCAGATTAAAGTCTTCTTGACTAGTTAAGAGTCAAATTATTACCTATATTTTGTATTACCAATTAAACCCAAAACCTGCAAATCCTTTAATAAACCTATAAAGCATAAAGTGAGGATTGAAGGAATTTTTCTTAAACATATATGTGAAAGCATAAAGCAAAGGACCAAAGAAATTATCTAAAAGTTCACATAAAGGCCTAAGGCTGAACTAAGAGGATTCTGCCATCAATAAGTCTGTTATGCACAAACCTCTGGATCGATGACTCCTTGCCACAGACTTATTGTAAACCTAAAGGGTTTATGTGACTGGCATCTACTCCTTCATTAAGCCTGCCAAAGCAAGAAGCAGAGGGCAGTAAGTAAAAAAGTATCCTGACAAGTCAATAGGGATAAATCAAGTGATCTTTCTTCCATGTCTGCTGCACAAAGTATAAGGCAGAAGGAACAAAAACCTCAAAACTTCAACTAAAGCTGTGAAGAGTACAATTGCTAACTCCAATAGGCATCTCAAATTATGATGACATCTGTAGTTATACAGTGGAAAAATTACATCCATATATATTTACAGTAAAGAATAATGTTGAGCAATTATAAATAAATTAGAAACTAAAGTGGTAGTGCTGGCAAAAGAAGAGCGGGAGTTGGATATGCTATCTACTAGTATTAGTCGATGAAGTCATGCTCTAGGAATCCAATGCATCTAAAAATCTATGAAGACACCGAGACAGACACTTTGAGATCCATAAAATGAGAACCTCAACTTGACATCCAAACAAGCTCTTAGAGATCTGTAAAATGAAAATTTCAGCGTGACAACCAAACAAAGCTTTTTGAAATTAATAAAATGAAAACCTTCGGTGTAACATCCAGAATAAATATTTGGAGATCCACATGATTAATCAGCATATAATAAGCGTGATTCACTCTAAACACATACCACATTGATTGGGAAAAATTTGTTGACCCCTACACATAAAACTACGTGCAAAAGGGGCAGAATCGACGATTTAATCACCACCAGCGTGGATGGGACGCATCACTTGATGGGTCAAATAACCTTTGATTACAAAATGGATTGCACTATTACAATCAGGATATCGAGTTTGCTTAATAGGAGACCCCTTGCAGTCAAATCAGATGAGATCAATCTAAAGGCATGACCGACACCCAAAATTGATACGCCATATAGCCCAAATGACGTCTGATTGCAAAACAGATTTTGCTATTACATCGAGAACATGATTAATACACAAAAGTGATAGTCAATTTGATCAATTAAAGTTGTGCTAGGAGATCAGTGTGGGTCCCGAGGGAACAACACACAACTTAAGGGAATTAACGTGTGATGTTGCCCAAATGACTTTCGATCATAAAATAAACTTTGTCGTTGCGTTCAAAAAAATGACATTACCCATATTCAACCTTAATTTTTCCCAAAAAAAATCACACACACAAATCGACATGAATTTCGAGGTAATTACATGCAAATCAAGAGAATTGAGCGCAAATCGAGTAGATTTTGGGTAATTAACACATGATTATCATTCCAAATTAATAATATTGACAATAATATCATATTATTATCATTATTATTAATTTAATTAAATTAAAAGTCAAAATTCATGTTAAATTAAAATCAATTCATTTTACGTCGTATCTGTGTCGAGATCTCTATTGTATCCTGTAAGTGATGGTGAAAACCTTGGATAATCAATGAGCTATTGTCGTATCCAATAAAAATTATAAGCCTAATCTGAAACAAGTCTATCTCATCATTAAAATGAAGTTGAATGCGGCTCCGTAAGGTTTTTCTCTGTTTCCGCACCTAAACGAGTGAGCCTTCAGCCGACTTCCACCCTCTACCCTATTCGTCTCCTCGTTATAACACAGTGAAAACAACTACAAACTCCCCTCATATTACCTGCTCCGTCTACACACATGTAAGAGATCCAATCCATGAACACACAAGTTTTTCCTCCATCCCTACTTGATTAGCTGCAGCTATCCACCGAGCCAATCATTGAATCCTATTGCCTACTCTCTACAGCCATAACAATCCTGACCACCAACACTAGATGCCTGAACTCCTCAACCCAACGGCCCTGTCTATCCTTCTACCTCTATCTCCCACCCATTAATCAAGCTACAGTTAAACATGCATCTCCAATTGACCTCCAACCAGCTACCACATCTTGATCCCTTCGAATCAGGCTTATGCTAAAAATACCTTCTCAGCTTTCCGTTATTTGTTTTCCCTCATATTTATATTTTTTTTTCTTATTCCCCTTCTTTGTTCTTCTTATCTGTCGGTCAGATTTGGGTTCATTTTTTTGATTGGGAAAGGTCTATTTTATACTGATGGGATGCGCATGAGGCTGGTCGGGCATTAGTCCAATCAAAGGCAACTACTGTGTGTGTTGAGTGATGAAGTGGCATACTGAGCGGACACTGAAGAGGTTGTATGATCTCATGAAGAGGTTATTAAAATTGAAGGCATGTAAAGTTGTCGTCTTTATTTCGTTTGGTTAGGATTACACCTGTTCTGAAGGGTAGCTATCGCATCCAAGGACCTGTGGATGATTTCGACCAGAAAGATATATAGGGGACTGATTTTGATGATAAGAAATTTATGTTTCCAAAAGACCATAGTGCAATGAGGATTGAATATAGAACATACACTATATGTTCGGCTCCCTATTCCTTATGCATGCAACATAACAGAGACTGGCATTTCTTATAACCTCTCTGTTAGGACAGATACTGATAGTTCTTCGATTCGTAATGTAGATGTGATGCCAATTTATAAGAGAAGAATATGTGATGATTTATAGGTGGCAGCTAGTGAAGCTAGTAATATATTAAGTTTTACTTCAAGTCATGATTCATATGCTGAGAATACAGAAAGCAAAACTAGTATGAGGGCCTCTACAAGATATGATGTTTCTGATGATATTGACATGCCTCAAGTGTTTTATGTTTAAGTCTTAAGATGTGTATAAATAGATAATGTTGAATGTTCATTGGTTATGGAAGGGAACTTGAATTTGCAACCCAGACAGAAATAAGAAGATGAACAGAAATAGATAATGTTGACCTTTCGTTGGCTTCTTTGTCTAGTGAAAATTCTCCTAAAACCAAATCTAGTCCCATTCCAAACCATGAAGTTTCTACAACTTGGACAAAAGTGGATTTTCTTTGGGACCTCAAATATTAATTGTTTGTATCAAGATACCATAACAGGTATAGATTATATAAAAAAATTTGATAATTATTCTGAAGAATGTCATGTAAATGATCTTGAAAGGGATGATGTTGTAGCTGGAGGACCCCCTATACGTGCTCTCATAGCATAATATGAGGGAATCAGGTGTGACGCTTACAGGGAAGCGGGTTTGCCCTGTTCATGCTCTCGTAGCATGGCGGGAACACTTCTAAGTACCCATACACGCCTAACTGCCCTCGGGGAAACCAATTGCGCATTTTTAAACAGGTACCTCGAAGACCCATACACGCAATCATAGAGTTGTGGGATTGATGAAATACAGTTACGGTATCGCCCAACACCTAACATACACGCTCTCATAGCATTGTGGGATGGGCCAGACTCCTGAAATTTCCCTAACATGGGAGATATGTTGGGAGGATGCCAAAATTTGAACTAAATTGAGGACCTGAATTTGGACAATGACAGGGGACCAAAACTGAACCAAGTAACAGGGGACTTAACTTGGACCACAAGGAACCGAACTCTTAATTAACAAATGCACAATAAACTAAAAATACAAAATGCTAAATCATGAGCTGGTTCATTTAAATGAAGGTTAATATTTAAATGAAAGCTTGTGAGCAACATCAATGAACAAATGAAATGATGAATATTAATGAATAAATAAGAGTATTGTAGCAGATAATACTCCAAAATTGAACTAGATGACATAGGGGGCTTGAACCGAATGAGATAATAAGGGACTAAACTTAATTCAAATAATAGAGCATTGAACTCCAATTTCATAAATGCATAGTTGGAATGTGAACACTAAGTGCTAAATAAGAATTTAAAATGTTTAGATAAGCATCAACGAGCAAATAGGGAACTCGTTGCATACAAAGAATAATACACGTACAAAAAAATGCAATCGCCTGTACATGATCCTAAGCACGAACACGACACTTGCATAAGTAATAAAGTTCATCTGCATGAGTAGGGAGATTTGTGATGAACACATAACTTCATTTGTAGATAATGAAGGGAAACAAATGATTGCAATAAATCTCATAGTGTGTTTATGGATAAGAACAACAAAGCTCATACACAACTGATATCACTTAAGTGTAATTAAATACACTAGGCCCTCACAAGTGACAACAATCAACACGTACGAAGAGATGAATGATGAGGAATATAGCTCAATCAATAGTTAATAATGACATGCAAATGAATGCATCGGTCTACATGCAAATGACAAATGATGAGATTAAAATAACTTAGAGTATTCAAGTCAATCAATAAATGGTGTAGGTGATACTCACATCAACCATGCAAGCAAATACAGTCTTCTTTCCTACAAGTAGAAGGATTTGACATGTAGTGAAAATAACGATGTGATACATCTAAATGCATTCAAGTAAATATCAACACGCAAAAAAAATATTAGTTCACCAACGCAAACAAATGAAAAATTAATGCAAGAACAATGCAAAATTACTTGAATAAATAAGGGCTTGTGGTGAATAAGGCCCCAAGTATAATTGCTTACATGTAATGGTCAACGACAATCAAGATAGAGATGCGGTCTACTCACAAATAGATTACAAAGAACCTTAGCAGTGATTTATTTTGTCAGGATGTATCCAAGAAGTTATTCACAAGTATACGCCATGCCACACATAACGAGTATTATGATTTCTTTCCAGTCAATGATAGTCAACTCGTGGATAAATGCAGTAGTTGTCTATGAATGTTGAAAGTCAACACACAATGAGCATGTTGAGTTGCCAATGAATGTATGTGAAGGATATCAATAATGAGTATAACCCACCCTGCAATCAGCATCAGTTCATTAATGAGCATGTTCATCTACTTGTAAGCAATGCTGATTAATATGCGATGAATGTGAAAGGCTCCTTGCAAGCAGTAATGAAAAGACGAGTGTAACAAATAAAATGACGTACGCAAGAAAAACATAGAGGATATACAAGTAATGTATGTAAGGCACATACAAGTTATTGCAGCATCCTCGTATTCAACAATCATACAACAGTAGTCAAATACACCAATCCTCATGCAGGCAAAGACAACATGTCTACAGCACATTCGAGGTACCTACCAATTGTTGTAGCAAAGAGACTATAGCACCTCCACAACCAATAATTGTCCAACATCAGTCAAATGCACCGACTCCCTACAAGCAAGGGTAGATGATACGTAGTGAAGTGCAAATATCTACGGGGTTGTAAGAGACCCGTTATACACACTACATGCTATCTGCAAGAAAGCACTGAATGATATGCAGCAAATGTAAGTGTCTATAGGCCCTCGTAGGAGACCCGCTATACACACAAAGTGTCATCTGCAAAAAAAATGTCACATGACTATGATGAATGTAAATGCCTACGAGCTGCTATAGGAGACCCATTTTATGCCTAACATGTCTTTTGTAGGTAGAGGCAAAAGGCATGAAATAAATATAAACAACTGCTGACAATGATGGGAGATTTATTGTAGGCCCAATAGCATATCTACAACGGGTAATAAGCAACAAGCATCCAATATTATAATGCCCTTGCAGTTGACAATTGTTCAATGGCCGATAAATATATCAATCCATTATGGGCGGAGATGGATAATATGTAATAGATGCAAACTCCTACGAGCTGCTGTAGAGAAGCCAATTATGTACCCAATGTATTCTCTACATGTAGAATACAAGAGAACTATGAAAAATAATACTATCTATACGTCATAGACGGAGGCTTGTTAGTGCACGATAACCCACCTACATAAAGCAACAAATAACCCGTAACGTGACACCATGCCATAAGATCTGCAACACTCATACAAGCGGCTATAAAGCATTTATAAGATCTCAAATAGAGTGTCGCACACATTTAAACAACCCTTGCCTGCACATCATCGTCAAATATCCCAAAAATGTCCCCACACGTGTATTGTAATATGCATACACATAAATACGGAGCTGAACATGCAAACGCCGAGTGCATAGGGGGTTCTCCGGCTCACCGCAAAGTCGAGTTTGGGGTTTAAAGTCTTAGAACATTATACCTTCGTTGCGGCGATCGATGAGGTCGAGGCAGTGATGAAAATTGCAAAAAGTTGTTTCTCCCTCATGTGGAATGTCACTAACTTTTAACAATTTATCAAATATATCCCATCTAGTTGCATTTCATATCACTGTTTTGGCGAAGAACTCCCTTCCATCTGGTAGCCTCACTTTTATAGCTTTTCCATCTTTAAGCACAATGTTTGTCACATTCGCCTTATAAAGTAGTTTACTGCCCTTATTAACTAGTCCATTTGTCGAAGCTTTAGCTATACCACCAACAGGGTAATTGACTCCTCCAAATGTATCATCCAACACAACATTTGATTCATAGTTTTCACCCATAGTGGAAGCTTGAGGTTGCATTCGCTGGTTTTGACCTTTGACTGCATCCAACACAACATCATCCCTTTCAAGATCATTTACATGACATTCTTCAGAACAATTATTAGATTTTTTTTAACAATATGTACCCAATTTAGTAACTTGACACAAACCATTAATATTTGAGGTCCCAGAAGAAAATCCATTTTTTAACCAAGTTGTAGAAACTTCATGGTTCAGCTTGGTACTAGATTTAGTTTCAGGAGGATTTCAACCAGACAAAGAAGCCAATGAACAGTCAACATCATCTATTTATGTGCATCTTCTTATTTCTGCTTGGGGTTGCAAATTCAAGTTCCCTTTCATAACCAATGAACATTCAACATTATCTATTTCTGCGCATCTTCTGACTTCAACAGAAAACACTTGAGGCATATCAATATCATCCGAATCAACATATCCTGTAGAGGCCTTAAACTAGTTTTGCTTTCAGCATTCTCCGCATATGAATCGTGTCCTAAAGTAGAACTTCATAAGTTACTAGGTTCACTAGCTACCTCCTAAAAATCATCACAGATTCTGCTCTTGTAAATTTGCATCACATCTATATTACTAACAGAAGAACTATCTGCATCTGTTCTAACAGAGAGGTTACAAAAAACACCACTCTCTCTGTTATGGTGCATGCATAAGGAACAGGGAGCCAAACATATAATGTATGTTCCAGATTCAATCCTCATTGCACTATGGTCTTTTGGAAACATAAATTTCTTATCAACAAAATCAGTCCACTGCATTCAGGTCCAAATCATTAACAGGTCCTTGGATGTGACAACTACCGTTCAGAAAAGATGTGATCCTAACTAGATGAAACAAAGGCGACAACTTTACATGCCTCCAGTTGCAATAACCTATTCGTGAGATCATACAACTCCTTCAGTGTCCGCTCAGTATGCCTCCTCATCACTCAACACATGCAATAGTTTCCTTCGATTGGACTAATGCCCGACCAGCCTCAGGCGCATCCCATCAGTGCAAACTAGCACTTTCCTAGTAAAAAAAAATGAACCCAAATCTGACTGACAGATAAGAACAATGAAGAAGGGGAATAAGACGAAAAAAAACACATGAGGGAAAATAAATGGTGGAAAGCTGAGAAGGTGTTTTTTGCATAAGCCTGATTCAAAGGGATCTGGATTTGGTAGCTGGGTGGAGGTTGATAGGAGAAGGGTCTTTGACTGTAGCTTAATCGGCGGGTGGGAACTAAAGGCAGAAGGCAGGATAGGGCCATTGAATTGAGGAGTTTAGGCATCTGGTGTTAGTGCTCGGGATTATTGTGACTGTAGAGGGTAGGCAATAAGATTCAGTGATTAGTTCAGTGGACAACTGAAGCTAATCGAGTAGGGACAGAGAAAAAGCTTGTGTGTTTGCGGATTGGAGCACTCGTGTGTGCGTTGATAGAGCAGGAAATAAGAGGGTAATTTATAGTTGTTTGATCTGTGCTGTAAGGAGGAGACGAACAGGGTAGAGAGTGGAAGTCGACTGAAGGCTCCCTCGTTCAGGTGCGGAAGCAAAGAAAAAACTTCACTGAGCCTCATTCAACTTCCGTTTAATGACGAGATAGCCTCAATTCAGACGAGGCTTGCAGGTTTAATAGGATACGATGGCAGCTCGTCGATTATCCGAGTTTTTCACCGCGATTTATGGGATATGGCAGAGATTTTGATGCAAATACGAGGTAATATGAATCGATTTTGATTTAACATAAATTTTGAATTTTAATTTAATTAAATTAATAATAATGATAATAGTTTGATATTATTATCAATATTATTAATTTGGAATGGCAAGCATCATCAATTCTCCAAAATCGACTCGATCTACGCGTGATTCTCTTGATTTACGTGCAATTGCCATGGGATCCATGTCAATTTGCATGCGTGATTTTTGTTGGACAAAAATTAATATTGACTTTAGGTAATGTCATCATTTTGAATGTAACAGCAAAGTCTAATTTGCGATCGGAAGTTGTTTGGGCAACATAGTGCTCCAATTCCCTCGATTTACGTGTCATTTTCTCGGGACTCATGCCGATCTCCTCATGTGACTTTAATTGATCAAACTGGCTATCACTTTTAGGTATTGACAATGTTCTAGATGCAACGGTGAAATCCGTTTTGTGATCGGACATCGTTTAGGTGATGCACATCATCGCCTTGGGATTCAAGTCGATTTCTCCGGATGAAACCAATTTAACAAGTTGATAGTGATTTTTGGGTGTCGATGACATTCCAGAATAAATGGTGAAATTTTTTTCGCAATCGGATGTCATTTTGGCGACGTCACGTGTCAATTTCGTGTGTCGGTCTTGGGTTTGGATCGATCTTGTTTGATTTGACTGCAAGGGATCCCTATTAGGCAAACTCGACATCCTAATTATAACGACACTGTCCATTTTGATAATCAGATGTCATTTGACCTTTCAAGTGATGCATCGTGTCAGCGTGTGTGGTGCTTAAATTACTGATTCTGCCCTTTTTGCATATAGTTTGATGTGTAGGGGTCAATAGCTTTTCATTCAGTGCCCTTTCTAATAGTCCTTTTCAGCTGCATGCTATGATTTTGCTATGCTCTGATAAAGACCAGTGCTTTCATTCTCATCAAAATTACTCCTCTGATTTCCTCATCGAAATCATATGTACAGTCATAATTATGAGTCGCACTTATGGCCTGATGAATCTGAGGTACGAATAATTTCCCCAAATACTTTAATTGTGTTGGGGAAGCGAAATCACACAGCAAAATAAATAAGAAAAAAAATTACAGTGAAAGAAAAAACACCAGAATTTAACGTAAAAAAATTTAAAACGGGGAGCAAAATATGGAGTGTGGGCTCCGAAAATTCCATTGGATGCACTCCCGGCCTCTCCACGCCATCGATCTATTTTCCTTATTTGATGGCAATGACGGCGAGGAGTTTTAACGAGATTAGGTTCCGGGTGAATTTTCAGAAGGCTGATTGGGTTTTAGATAAGACACTACCCAGAGATTTCGCCCTCATTTTGTGAGGACTTTATGATCTGAGTTCTGGTTTCCTATAGGCGCAAACCCCTATAGTTAATTATCCCTCCCGATAATAGGAGAGAACTTTCGATTAAGGCTAGTTATTGAAGAGGTTGTATATGTTATAAATACAATATATAATAGCAACAGTTTTAGGGTTTGAATTTGAGATTTAAATTTATCACCATGATTTAAAAATTATCACCACGAACTTAAAACTGGTGGTGGGGGGAATGAAGACGAGCCCGATCAAGATCCCATGGTTCCGTCGTCCCGGGCTGTCATAATCCCTGGTCTACTTAGTCAGAGGAGGTAGTCGACCCAACCTGACAGAAGGCACCTTATCGGCAGCCATGGGTTGCTTCGTCTAAGAATACCTTGTAGACCTGGGTTGGTGTTTGTCTAAGGGGATATATCTGAATCCACCTTAGCTGACAGAGGGCTTTGTGTCTATCGACTATACCCTATGATTCATCGCTCAAGGGTTTGACGCCGTTAGGGAACATACGGGCTTTGGCCGTGATCGTAATATAATGGTGCCATTTCGCGGCAAAACCACCCGATCAGAGGGCACGTGCCACGTCCCTGCTGGCAAGAGACTATTTGAGGATGAATCGTAGCGATACACCCGACACGCATTTGCTCTTTGTGAGCTGAGGTTAATTTCAAATTTATCACCCCCGACAAACAGTTGCGGGAGGTGGATTGGTTTTTAGTTTTTAGTTGATAGATTTCATTTCAGAGATTTGGAATTTTATTTGATTTGAGATTTGAAACCCCTCCGGTTGAGATTTCCGATCGACACGGCCATCATCAGGGTGACGTTAAAGTCACTAGTGTTTTCGTAGGATTTTTGGAAGGCATTTTGTGATTTAAGTCGTGTCGACTCCAATCCTTTCGAGGAGGAGGATGAGACTCGAATTTAGACCCGCGCAGCATTCTCAGACTATTAGATTTTGAAATCTTATGCGGTGGTCGGAGCACATGCGGGTTGTAGCATTTGACCCTGCGCAGCATTCTCGATCATTTGTGTTTGTAACTTTAAAATGTTGACCGGAGCACATGCAGGGGTAGATTTCAGTTTAAGGGATCATATTTAATACATAAGGGGCAATTTTAAAATATTTAAATATGATTCGTTGTGCCAGTGATTTTATTTAGAAAAGGTCGAGATTTCTCTTAGGGGCCTACGAACGCCTTCTGTCCGCTTGTATACGTGTTGCGAATCCGGTGGCATTTTGCTTCAAATTTTCATTGGATCCATTCGTGGGTTATCCATGAGTATTCGAGAGTTATCAATTAAACTTGTAGATAGACTATCGTGCATATCATAAGCCTTTTATCATTGCTCGCAAGTGTTGGCATTCATCACAATTTGTTGCCTTGGATGTGTATACAATGCATTGCACACATCATATCTCTCTTAAGAGACTCATAGAAGCACTCAATTGTATGTATATTAGAAGTCCTAATACAATCAACAATGAATAGGCCACTTAAACTTGACTTCTCATTTAAAGTCATATCTTGTTAATATTATTGTTTTCATCATTCTTTCAAATCGTATTTAGACTCTCCCATGGCTAGACATACTATCCCTTTGCACACAATAACCCTTTGAATGTTTAAGGTCTATTGCAATAGCTTTCTAAAGCATCTCATGTCACACAACATGTGTATGAATATATAACCTCAATTTGACTAAGGGATGCATCAAGCCTTTATGTCTTTTGGAGAATTATTAGTTTGGGAGTTGTTCGAGTTGTTTGGAGATCGATCCATTAGTATGAATGTTGTGTATCATTTTAAGTCACCCCCTTGTATGAAATCTCATTGCTACTTATGAATGTCACATACTTGCAAGTTCTTTGTCCACCACAAATTTTATATTGTTCACTTGCATTCAATTGAGAATTTATCATTTTTTGCAAATCATAGTTTCAATTAAGCATTGGGTTATATTCTTTATGGTCACATTAAGTTCAAGTTCTTTCCATTTGATTCAGATCAAGTTCAAGTGTAAGTCGTTGTTGATCATTCAAATCAAGTTCCTTATATTCATTAATTTGAGTTCAGATAAATTTTTTTTTATTTTTAAATTAATTTAAAAAAAATTTTACAAAATTTTATTTTTAATCAATTATGTGAGGGTCATTTGAGCATTTTCCAATCATCCCAAAAATTGGCTAAATCCAGAGTTTTCAAGAAAATTTCGGCAGCCTTCCGGCGTCCCCTCCCTGGCGCCAGGAGGTAAGGAGGGCATTTGCCCTTTCAAGTCCGCCCGGCCGGAAAGATAGTCAACGGCCGGGGGCTTCGGGGCGTTATCAGGCCCGGGAATTAGTCTTCAGACGCTCTAATTGACGAAGATTGGTTGCAGATTACTTGAAGACGATTGTTAATTGTCGGTTGTCGGAGACTGATGACAGATAATTGGTTGTCTAAGATCGTCGAAGATTGTCGATCCCTTTATATTATTATTATATATATAATAATAATATAATATAATATATATTATTATATATAAATAATAATAATATATATTATAACACAAAATATATATAATAATATAATAATATAATATAATATAATAGAATATATATCCGTATTATATATTATAATAATATTATATTATATATTATAATAACATATATATTATAATAATATATATATTATTATACTTCAGAGAGGGAGGCGGGACAGAGAGCCCGATCGGGCTAGGTCGGAGACCAGGGAGGCGGGGCTCGGGCGCTGGTCGGCGGAGGCAGCGTCGGTCGTCGGTCGTCGGCGGAGGTGGCGTCCGGCTGGGTCTGAGTTGGGCTGGAAGAGGCGGCGGCCGGGTGTAGGAGGTCGGGTCGGATTCGGCCGGAGAGGCGGCGGCTGGAGGCGGGTCGGCCGGCGAGTTCGACGGCGAAGGCAGGAGTAGGAAGCGACGACCGGAGGCAGCAGGGAGTGTAGAAGTTGGACACGGCGGGCTTCGGTTCAGTGGGTCTTTGGTCGGTGGGCTTGAGCGAACGGAGATGGCGGCCGAATCGGTGGAGGCTTCGACGTTATAGATGCAGGAGTTGGGCTGGAGGAAGTTGATGGTTAATCAGACCGGAGTGGGAGCAGGGCGGCTAGGGCACGGTGGGCCGTTCACGAGTGGAAGAAGACGGACGTCGGGTCGGCGGTCAGAGCTTCGATCTCCTCTCTGTAAGTTTCAAAAACTCCCTCCTTCTCAGTATTTGTTTCTGAGTGTGTAAACCTCCGAATGGGAGGGGATCACCGGTTTTATTTCTGTGTCGTTTTGAGATCGTGAGAGACGGTTGTATGAGATCGTGGGGAGAGGCCGGCTGAGTCGTGGGGCTTGCGACAGTTAGAGGTCAACATGGAGCCACACCATACCAATAAATTCATGAGAAAAAATTGAGAGTAATAGAATAGATCTCTCTTCTCTCTAATTTTTTTCTCGGTCTTTCTCCACTCTTCTACCGTTCTCTCACAAACAAACAAAGAGAAATGCACTAAAAAAACACCAAGGGATGCAAACCTTCATGAAAAAAAAAGATAGAAATATGTCCAACCCACCTCGTAGTGCCGCGGCAATATGTTGCAGCGCTGCAATGCTCAACTCTCTATCTCCAGTCTATCTATTAGCTCCACAACACTGGGTTCTAGAGCGTCACAACGCTCCGCTCTCTATCTACCTTTAACTAGACAATATAGCATTGCTACACTAAGATACACAGCATTGTAGCACTGTGTTATTGTACAAAAAAAAGAATTGGATCTTGATTATTATTCTCCTCTCTTTTCTTTACAAAAAAGATGAAATTCTTTTGTTGATTTCTTTTTGTACCCTCATTTTCATTTGTATCGTTATCTTGTATATCAACTGTATAAAAAGAAATCAACTGAAGCATTCATTCTATGGTCATGTTAATATCAGCAACAACCAATTTTTTATGATTTCTTCAATCTTTCATCAATGAAATTGGCTCACTTCAACTGCATGTTATCGTAGTTAGTTGCAAACTATACATGTGTCTTTCACAATATTTTCTTAAGTTCTTGCTTTATATAGATGAAGTTAGGTGGTCAATGCTAATGTGCTTTCTTTCATTAGGGGGGGATTAAAACTTAAGCCGCGTGGGAGGAAAGGCTTCGCTCAACTATAGAGCCACACTCGTGACCCCCCTTCATTGCATTTTAGTTGGCTGGTATTATGCTCTGGGATGTAAGTAATCATTAGCATACGTATCTATAGTGGGATCCATGGGAGCATAGGCCTAACTAGCCCAACAATTAAATGCCCACCTGATTCAGATTAATATTACTAAGAATGCATGTATAAATTTAATTAAACATTAATTCTGATGTCTAAATCTAATCAATTCCCTCCCCTCCACCGAGGAGCGGAGCTAGTGACTTTTTCGATGATGGCACAAATTAATACTAGCTAGTAAATTACTTTCTATAAATGTTATTTTTCTTTAATATTACCATAAGTTAATATTTTTATAAAGTCATTATAAAAAACACATTAAATTTATAATTGTTCTCATTAAAAAATATAGATATATCACTCTCAATCTTATTATCGGTTAAGAACTTAATAATTTTCTCATAAGACAATTGAGTTTAAATAAATTAATTTTATATTTAATATTATTTTACTTGAATTAATTAAATTAAGATTTAATTTTTGAATTCTAATTAGATTAATTAAACTTAAATTAACATAAGATAATATTTTAACTATTACTAAATTAATTATTTCTTAAATTGATTAGACATAATTATTCATATTTAGTTAAAAAAAATCATAAATAATACTAAATTTTTTAAAGTTAATCTTATTTAATTAATTCATTTACTTATTAAAATTTATTAAAAAATCATTATTAATTTAGCAAAAAAAATCATTATTAATTAATTAACTTGTTTCAATCTAATCCTACGTTATCTTTTTCTGCAACAGAACCGTACCTTACCTTTTTCTTTTAATAAGGAGAAGATGGCAAAGCCACGGGAGCTGGGGAGGTGATTTTGGGAAGAGAGAGAGAGAGGAAGAGAGAAACAGAAAGAAAGAAAGAAAGAGCGGGAGAGAGAGAGAGGGAGCGAGAGTAAGAGAAAGAGAGAGATGTGAGGCTGTTACCGACTCCAAGCGTCCGGCTGTGAGGCTGCGAGGGGTTCCGAGCGGCCGCCAACGTCGTCGGCCAAAAAGAAAAAACTCGAACTGGACGGAGGCGGAGGCGGAGGCGGAGGCGGAGGCGGAGGGATTTGAATAGATTTAGATATAAAACTAATGTTTAATTAAGTTTATATATGCGAAACGTATATTTTTTCATTATTAGGTTACTGTGGATAAGAATATTTATAAGTAAAAAATAATTGTTTAGTGAAGGAAGATGGATGTTAATTTTATAAATAATAAATATTTGAATATTCTGTATATAATTATCCCGAAATTATAATTAAAACATCTAGATTGATAAATAATAGTCATACATCTTCAGAAACTAAATTAAAAAAAGGAAGAGTGGCAAAATATATTGGTTTATGATATTTAAAAAATAAATAAATATAAATGAACTTTTAATCATGTTTTTATGTAATTGTGGCTAATTCTATGAGTTATATATTATAGTGAATATTTTAGAAAACTTTGTGTGATATAAGTGTTTTAAAATTAAAATAGTTTCATTTTATTATTCTTTTAATTTAGAAAATGGCTTAGCTTATCTATTAAGTGGATTTGCTTTTCTATTTAATCGGCTCTTCTACCAAAGGCAAGCCGCGAGAGTTGTATTCAGAATAAGAAAAGGGCAAATAGAGCTGAGCTGTTTTCGGTGTTCGGGTGTGAGAGCAGGTTTTGTCCAAGAGACTTAGTGCTGGATCGGTGCTTGGTTTCTTGAGTGAAAGAGAGGAAGAGAAAGGTGGGGAAATCCTTCGATTTCTATTTATGTAAAGAAGGTGAATCTTTCTTATTTCTCCTCTCTATCTTGTTCTTGTTCTTCGAGAAAGATAATCGTAAGTAATTGTTGGTTGAAAGCGTGGTTTATGCCATAAGATCTTGTTCTCCTCTCCATCTTGTTCTTGCTCTTCGAGAAGCATATAGTGCGTGAGGACACCGTCTAATTAAGTTGACTTTGAGAGAAAAAGATTATAATAGGGAGTAATAAGAAAGCTCCTATGTCTTCTTTGACCTTCATAAGAGCTTCCTGGTTGGTAAGCCCTTAATATGACAACTCAAGTGGGCAAAGAGAGCTAAAGCCATATAAAAGAATGTGATAAATAAATATAGGAGGGATTTATATAGAGGAAGTGAGGTATTAAAAGGCAAAAAAATTATATTAGAGGAAGTGAGGTGTTGAAAGGCAAAAAAATTATCTTACAAATTAACCCATTTTCAATTAAAATTTATTAAGAAAACACCAATCTTCCTTTTTTTTTTCCATGCAACGTCATAAAATGTGGTTCTCTGAGTATGATAAATACTCAACACATTCAAGTATGTCTAGACAAAATCAGACATCTAAGCCATAGGCATCAAAGGTGGAGATTGCTTAAAATTTTAAAATTCGTCTTGTAATAGTATGTACTTGTTACCAAAAAAAAGATTGTTCTTTTCTAAATAAAATATAACTTAAATCATACATTTTGTTTTAATTGAAAAAGGGTTAATTTGTAAGATAAGTTTTTTTCCTTTCACTACCACACTTCCTCTTTTTTGTTTTAATGCTAAGTTGATATATATAATCATTTTTTTAAGGCGGCATACTAATCTTATTTGTAAGATTTGCTACAAGAATCAGAGAAGCACAACAACACACATACGAAGGTGTGTGGGAGGGAGGGACAGAGAGAGAGAGAGAGAGAGAGAGAGAGAAACTCTGGTTTTTTATTGCTTGAAAATATGAGCTCTCTAACCCACTATTTATATGTGGAGATAGTCGTATGTGACTTAATAAGAAAGTTACACAAAAGGTAAAATCATATATTACAGAATATGACCTAATGAAAACTTTCCATGAAATAAAAGATACACAAGCTATGGCTCTATAAAAGCTTAAATATGAATTTAAGACTTTTCGAATATAGGGCGGGTCTGTGTGAAGTTTTTAGCCATCTTCATGGGCTGGTTGAGTTATGGTGAGTAGGCATTTAGGTGGCTCACGATAAGCTTCCCTAATGATCAGCTTCTTGGGCTAAGCAGGTCGGCAAGTTGATTTGAGTACTTCCGGCTCAGGGGCGGATTTACCGTGGGGGCCTTGGGGGCATGGTCCCCAATCACGGTATAATTAATGGTTAATTAAATTTATTTACGACTAATTAATTACAATTAAAAGTAAATTTTAGAGTTTTTTTGGGTTTTACAATTCCCACCGCTCTACTCTACGCCTCCTTTTCACGCAAGCAGCGGACCGAACCGAACGAATGCCTAAATCAGGAGAAATTATTAAGTCCGGCGTCCGGACCGTCCGGATTTAGATGTACACACTATGTACAAACAGTATGTACAAATTTATACAAATTATTTGTACACAGTGTGTATATTTAAATCCGGACGTCCGGACACTGAACGGAATAATCTCTCCCGAGTCAGGCTACTTCATTCATAGATGGATTAACAATTTTTATTGCGTCTGAGTAGCTTCTTATTTTAAGTAAATGCATATATGCAATTTGAGCAGTAATTAAAAAGATCATCATATGCTATTTATTTGAAGAAATGTGTGATAAATTTATTTTATCAAAAGATCTGTACATATTTCCATTTGAATTTAGATAGCACATAAATGAGCTTTATCGGCCAAAAATGCGAACAAACAATTAATTATATATTCAAAGAATGAACACATAAATGAGTTTTTAGCAATATGAATAACTAATTAATAAAAAGACATTCTTAAATAGTTTTGTGTTAACTTAAGAAATGTATTATGTATTTACTTAAATATTGTAGAGGATTCAACTGAATTAAATTCATACAGAAACATTTTTGGAAAATCATTACAAGATTGTTTTAGAACAATAATAAAATTATTTAATTAAGAAAATTAGGTGGAGAATGTTTATGTGAAAATATATTTATTGTAGATTTAACCCAATCTTATAAATTGCGTACAAAATTTATGATTTAAAGGGCAAAAAAGAATCACCAAGGCAATAAATTGAACAAATTGCTTTTAGTGATTATATTTACTTAATTGTTTGAAATTATTATTAATTGAGATAACAAGATGATAATATGTGGGTGGTCTTCTTATATAGCAGGATTTATAAGAAGATATATATATATATATGTTTGATTAAAACTCACATAGAGGCCTACGCATTAATAATAAAAAAGATTACAACTCCTTAAATGATCAAATGCTCTCTACAGCAAAAAAAATACAATCATTCCAAAATAAAATCTAATGAGCTAATGATCCTATCTAATACAAGAATAAAAAAGAAAAAGACCGGGGAGGCAAGAAGCTAACCCTCAAAAAGAGCCCAAGCTTGATCTTCAATGGAGTCCACAAGGAACAAATTGAAACCACCAAAATTCCAGCCAAAGCATGTATGATCCAAAATGCATCCAACACAATGAGAAAAGGCTGCAAACCACTAATAAACAAGACAACAAGCAAAAAAATAATGATTCAAATATACCTGAAAGGACCCCAAGCCGAAAGACCACCCCAAAGGCCCACACTCAACACCTCCAGCCAACAAACAACCTGCAAAAATCTAAAAAAGAGAGTAAGCGAACTGAACAGAAAATAAAAAACTAGGAGACGTATAACCCAGCCGACCAAGCTAGACAGCAACCGATAAGCTAAATAAGACAACAAATGAAACCTAAACACAATGCACGAAGCAAACCAGGCCTAACCAGCCAACTTGAGGAGCAAAAAACAACCGAACAATGATAGCAATTGAAAACACCAAGCTAACAACAAGACTCGGCAAGAATAGAGCAGAAAAAATAGAAGCTCAACACCAACCACCCCTAAAGAGACCTAAAGAGCCAACATCAAAGATGCTAACCAACCAAACGACATGACAAGGCAAGACCAACAGAAGTAGCAGAAGCTCAACACCTGAGCCAACCAAGCCGACCAAAAAGAACAAAAGACCAACCAAAAGAACTAAGTAATAGACATAGATCTATTAGCTCTGCCAATAGAATATTTGAAATTCTGCAACAAGTTTCTGTCTTTATTTTTGTTACTTTTCTTACCTAAAACCGTTGAAAGCCATCATTTTCAACTTGGACAACTTTCAAATCTATATCCTGCAGCAACACACTACATCTACCACCGTTAAGTTCCCCATCACAACAATTATCACTCAAAAGATCACAAACCTAGTCAGAATGGTCAAGAGGGTCAACAAAGAGAATCACCGTCTGTTGCAACCCACCACTCAAATTTATTAACACATCATCAAAAATAAGGGAGACTAGTAAGCTAATAGCATGGACCTAAGTAGAGGCATCCAAACCTTCAACAAAGATATCAGGAGTGACCGTAAGACAAGAATTAGATGCCACATTCAACATGATATTACCAACCTGAAGATCCATAGATTCAACAATAGGGGAGGAAATTAAATGATTACCTCCATAGATTCAACAATAGGGGAGGAAATTAAATGATTACCTTCAGAAATAGGAAGAGGGTTAACAAACATATCCATATTATTTCCCTCGCAATCTGTAGCTTCAAAAGAAATAACAATAAAGGGAATAACCACAAGAGGAGCTATATTGTTCTTTTCATTAGCTCCATTAGATGGGTTTAAGGGAGAGATCTTTGAATCCTTAGCTAAACACAAATTTTCTAACAGGATGTTAAGTTCATTCAAAGCCAAGTCATTGGGTCCCATGGTAGGAACATAACCAGTAGCGTTTATTTATGGAACAGATTTAAGCATAATAGTCTTCTTCAAACGAGGATGTAAATAAAAAAAATCTAATTTTTGTGACAAAAAAATTTACAATGAACACAAAATTCAGGGAAATCATCCATTAACACTTCTGAATATAGCCGAATTTCTTCGGAACAAGCCAAATTGAATCAAGGTATGTTTTAGTAATATCAAGTTCAATAAGAATACGGGCCACCAAAGGCTTGGAGCCAATGGCAGTGGCATTATCAGTTTGAATTGGTCAGCCAAACAAAGAACCTAAACCATATATAATGCAAGGAGAAAATAAATGGGGGCGGAGATCCGGGAACAAAATCCATACTAGAATAATTTGAGACTCCTCCGAGATATCGAAAAAGGCGACCATTCTATTAACTTTATAAAGAAATTATTAACATAATGTGATCTATGCGCAAAGACCCCGCCATAATTTTGATCGTTGGATAACTTGATCAAGGCATATTTATGATCTAAGAGGGTGATCGAAATTCACCCAAAAGCTTCAAGTTGAAAAAAAAAATTACGGATAAAATCTAAAAAAGGCCTGTATAAAGGAAAATTTCCAACCAGGGAAAATTTGAAAGGCTTAACAAGATGTTGAACTCCTTTGAAATCCATAAAGCTGGTAAACCCTGAAGAGTAGTAACCTTTAGATCCGAAAAACCATTCGAAGAATCAGAGACAAACAAAACATCTTTAAAAGATTTTGATGGGTTCTTATAAGAAAGAAAGCCATGATCACTTCTCTTGAAATAAATATTATCCATAGCGATGGATCCAAAATCGGATCCAAAAATCTGAAGAAAACCACATAAAAAAGTAAAAATTATGAAAAAAAGGGAGACAAATAAAACTCCCCTGGGTAAGGAGGAGGAGACGCGAGCAAGACCCGATGAGGAAGGAAGTAGAAAATAGGGTAAAACCCTAGAAGATCAGAAGGGGAGCCGGCTAGGGCATAGCCCTAGCAAAGCGGAGGAACATTTCAGGAAGTGGTGTGCATATATATATATATATGTGGTAAGAGGTGAATCATCCCAATAAAGTCACATGACTTTCTGTCTATATAAAAATCTTATATTGATTTACTAAAGAGTCAAATGAAATGTCAAACACTACATGAAAATGTCTTGTTACTGGCAGAAAAAATCCGCTGGTAACAATAAAAATTCGCCCGAAATATAAGCTTTTCGATGAAATTCTGGCGCAAAATGATTCGACGATAATTCACGCATTAGAAAATCTAAACCCACAAAATTTTTCCACTGAAAATATTTTCGAAGGCATTTTTGATGCAATTTCAGTGAAAATATTATGGTAAACTAGCGCCTTTTTGGTGGCGTATTTTGGGGTATAATCCGCCAGATTTTTTTGGGGGAAACTATACGCTGAAAATACCGGTGGATAATTTGCCGCCTTAATCTGCCAAATTGTTATCGATGGATTTTACCGTCAGAATATTCGCCGAAAATTTCGACGTAAATATATGCTGAAAATGTCATTTTATTTCGTCGTATTGTATTACCATCACTCTTTTCAGCAGAAAATCTGCTGGAAACCTGTAGCTTAAACAAAAAAATAACCTTCTTTCTTTTGAAATTAATTTTCACAACACAATCTACATAGAAAAAAAAATTGCAATACTATATACATTCAAACATCCACCTCTAATCAAGAATATTACCAATTTATTGAACATAAGCATTTACACAATAACAAAAATAAGAAGAATATCATCAACAAATATCCAATAATAAAAAAGTCAAGATGTCCAAACAATAAATAAGTAAACATATCCAAAAACACATAATTACAGATGTCCATATCATTAAAATAAATAACATTTACTCTGATTCAGTCTCATCCTCTGTTGATGCTGTACTCTTCCCACTCATCTGCTCCCTTATCTTTTACATTTCCTCTAACATTTGAGTTTGTTGCATCTGCATCTACTACTGCATCTCCATCTGCTGCTGCATTTGCATCTGCCAGTTAGCTTGTGCTTTCCTTACCTACTCTATCTCGGCTGTAAGGGCAGCTATTTGTTGGGTATATAAAGACTCTTAGGTATTTGCTGAGAAACTGGAGCCACAAGATGTCTGCCCCTCCTATGCATAGGCTTGTGAGCCTAAACTGTATACTCTTTCATGTTATATTCCTCCTACCGCTTGTAACTAAGTACGGTAGTCAGAATATTCTCCACCAGAAGAACCTTCACCTGTTGCAGCCTGGCTATCTCGAAGTCGTGTATACTTCTCCTATGAAAGTTAATAAAAATTTAAGCAGTTTATACATGCCATCAAAAAAATTAAACTTATATACTTACATAGGCTCTCCTTACTCTCTCATCAAGCCATTGTTGATCCTCCTGTCGCTTGTGGGTATGACAATGTAATTCAATAGGGGTCAGTTCTCTACCCAGCACCTCTTTCTATAATAAATATATATTATTATTCATATTAAAGTAAATTATTAAAAGATTTTAAAATTTCTTACCCAAAATCTTCTATGCTTAGTATATGAAACAGAACTCCCAGTATGAAGGGAACTACACATGCCCTCAACATCAGAAGCTCAGTTCTGTCTATTTTGATTCTTCTTCCTACTATAGTCTAGGCTAACTCAAGCATTGTTCAACTCAGCCCATACACTCTCTCCAATCCAGAGTGGTCGCTCGCCTGACTTTTTAATGTCTGTAAATATATCTCTCATGCGAGTCAACCCACGCTTCTCAAATTTTTTTTTGATTTTATCATTATGTTGTGGCAGCCAACAAAAACCTTTCTACATTTAAAAATATAAAATAAAGAATATATATTTTTGTTAGCTTATGTAAATAAGATATAATACATAATATATTTATTTAATCACTAACCTCAAACTCTCTAAATCACATATCCCATACTTCTTTCGGGATTTTCTTCTAAGAAATATAAGGAGCACATACATGCTCCATATTATATCTCGTATTTTATGCGTTGGTTGTTTTGGCGGATAAAACCTTAAAGAAATATGTTAGTTGTCAAAAAAATTTATTCAATTTTATTTGCATGTTTGAAATATAATTAGTACATATGTGTCACCATCAAGTTTAATCAACATGCGACCCTTTGTCGCTTGCTCTGATGCAGCTGGGGTGGAAGGTCCATGATTGTGGTGGATATGAATATGTAGGAGGGCCACCATGAGAAGGTGGAGGGATAGTAGGGGTAGAAAGGAGTACTCTATGTGACGTCCGGTGAAGGAAAGCGTGGGTCTGTTGAGTAAAATTATGGGCTACTAGCTGTAGGAGTAGGTAAAGGCGGGCTAAGTTGACTCTAGGTAGCAGGCTGAGACAAAGAGGTGCCCTTAGTACATACAGACCTACTGGATGAGTCAACAATTACCTTCTTGCAGCGCCTACCAAATATATTCTTTATCAATCCTCTATGACGGTCATCACCTGAAGCCATATGAACAAAAAATTTAAAAAATATTAATAATATAAATTACAGTAAAATTTGAATATAAAATAGTGCAGCAATTAAATAAATAAAATATACTAAAAATTAAATATAAAAAATATTGTTACTATAAATTGTTGATTCATAATTAATTATCAAAAATTATTTATATTATGTTGATTCACTTTCATATGATGAAACTTCTACACCACTATCATATTCTTCATGACTTTCCTCTATGTTTAAATCTACTTTCTTTAACTGCAACTCACTCTCTGTAGTTATAATTTGATCGTCCATATCGATAGCAAGATCTTTTAAGTTTGACAAAAACTCTTCTTGATGTGCTGGTGGTATTGATGTAGTCTTCTCAATAACTCTCCTGGGTATGATCTTCATAACTACGAGCTAATCTTATTTTCCTCGTACTCTACTCAGATAGTTAGCAAAATAGACTTAGCTTGCCTGACTAGCAATGATGAATGGGTCAAACTTTGAATATCTCCTACCACGATTAACTTCTATTATAATATAAAGCGGATGTATTCTTATACCTATATTTTGTACTGGATCAAATCACTCATAATTGAATATATATATATATATATATATATATATATATATATATATATATATATATATATATATATAACTGTAATATTTCCTATAATACCCCGTACTACTCAAAATCATCACATGTATGGGTATTCCCTCTTACACATACACTAGAATTCTCCATCTTCCTACCTTTACACAAAAATTTTATTTGGAATTTATAATCATTAACCAAAAATATTAGATAACATTTCATAGCTCTATTTGGTCCCCAAGCTAAATTAAGTAGCCAATGATACTGCAAATTACTATCTTAAGTGTGCACCTAATTAGTAGGTAAAGTATATTATTAGCATGCTTATTAACTAATTAAACACATATTAATTGAAATAAATAGTTGAAATATGTACCATTTTTTTAAACTAATTAGAAAATTTTATTTCCACTATCTTTTAGATTTCTACTGGTTTTGTTGTATTCAAACCATCAATGAAACTTCTATAAATATTAAGGTTTAGATTGAATTTATAAGTAACAAATTTATGAGCAAGCTTACTCATACTTACTCAAGATTTGACTCAACTTCATCATAGTTAAGCAAGACATACAATATGGTAACTCGCATCTCCTTATCAGTTAAATAGTGCACGATGCTAGCCCCTACAGGTTCACCACTTCTGTTGAATATAGATAATTTTGAGGATTTACTCACATTTTGAGGTGCAGTGCTCTGACTTGATTGTGATGCTGTTTCAAAGTAATACGAGCAAAATTGGATTGCCTCGTACATTAAATATGCTTCGCATATTAAGCCTTCAGGATATGCTTTATTTTTAGTGGTCTTCCTAAGTTTATTTAAATACCTCTCAAAAGGATACATCCACCAATACTGAACAAGTCCACCGACTATAGCCTCATATGGTAAATACACGGGTAGATACTCCATAGAGTTAAAAAAGCTAGAGAAAATATCTTCTCAAGTTTACATAGATAGAAAGAGATATGTTGCTCCATAAGAATTAGGTGCTCTGCATTTAGTTTTGAAGAGCATAAATCTTTGAAGAAGATACTTAGCTCGATCAAGGGCTTTAAAATTTAATCTGAAAGATAACTAAAGGCGGTTGGTAGTAGATAGTCATGACTCTTCATACCAAATAATCTCCCAGTTCTTATATCAACATATCTACTTAGATTTAAAGAATATCCATTAGGTACCTATAGAGTCTTCACCCATTCAATAATAGCTCACCTCTATTCTAAAGTCAAGGTGAAATGATCTTTTGGTTTAAAAATTTTTCTATTTCAACCATCCTTCAATTATAATGCTTTCCTCCTCCAAATCTCTTTTAAGTCCATCCTTACTTTTATATTATCTTTGGATTTATTTTTGATGTCCATAACTATATTAAATATATTATCAAAGATATTTTTTTTCTATATATATCACGTCTAAGTTATGTCTGATCAAGTTTATCCTCCAGTATGGCAATGATAAAAAATACTTCTTTTAGTCCAATTATGGTTAACACTATACCCCGGTAATTTGTAATCAGCTAATATTGGAGAATCCATTATAGCTGGTATGGATCTTACTCTTTCAAATATTTCTTCACTACTTAATCTAGGAGGAGGCTGCGACATCACCATTTTATTTTTAATAAAACCATCCTTATTTCATCTAAAAGGATGACCTATAGGTAAGAACATGAGATGACAGTCAAACCAAGTGTTTTTCCCTCCATACTTTAAAGTGAATGACTTTGTATATTCCATATAATATGGATAAACTAATTTTCTAGAAGTGTTTCAACCTGAGAGCATACCATACGTAGGGAAGTCACCAATTATTCAAAGTAATGCTGCCCTCATAATAAAGTTTTATTTGGTGGATATATTATATGTACTTACTCCCTCTTCTCATAATAAACTTAAATCATTAATTAACGATTGTAAGAATACATCGATCTTTGCTTTTGAATTATGTGGCCCTGGAATGATAAGCGTCAGAAATATGTAAGGAGTTGTTATACACAACTCTGGTAGAAGATTGCATGGGGTGAGTATCATGAGCCAGCATGAATAAGGTGAAGTAGACTAACTAAATGGAGTAAAACTATTTGTGCATAAATTTAATCTTACATTTCATGATTCTGAGGCAAAGGTGGGATGTGTACGATCAAAGTATTTTTCAGGTATCTGCTTCTGACGAATGTGTAATAAAAACTTTTTATGAGATATGTTCTTTATGCCATCTCATATATGTAGCAGATCTCATGGATGCATATAACTTTTATATTCTAGAAATTATGGATAAGTAAAATAACCTATTGGCTGGTACTTCATTCAGCTTTCTTTTCGTGATAGATTTTGCTTTAAATCTTGGTGCATTGCAGTAACGGCATGCACTCTCTGATTGATCATCTTTATAGAATAACTTGTATCTATTAACACAATAATCTATCTTTGTGTATGTCAAACCAAGCTTGGAAATTAACTTCTTAGTCCTATATAAATCTATAGGAATTATGTTATCTGCTGGATTAGTTTCCCTAAGCAGTCCAATGAATTGATTAAAATATTCATGGGGGACATTATATTCTGCTTTAATGCTTAACATCTTAACAGTAACGGATAACTCTGAGTGAGTGGTGCACCCCTTCCATATTAGTTATTGGAAAGTATGCAATAAATCATAAAAATTTGTGCCTCCTTATTAGGTGACTCTTCTGTATCTTGTTCAAATTGTGTTCTAATTGCATCATAAATTAAGTCCTTAAGATCAGGTCGAATATTATCTTCCTCAGCTATATTAGCACTTATCTATAGGCTGCATCGAGAATCAAAATATGGTTCATACTCACCATAAGAAGTCCAATACCAATATTCTGGCATAAAGCCTCGATAGTATAGATCAACAGTTATGTCATATGGGCTTAGGTGCCCCTGATTTTTATATTTAGAATATGGGCAATGAAACTTTTCATCTGAGATGAAGCTGGGCAGTTGAGAAGCTATCTGAATGAAAAAATTCATCCCTTTAATGAACTAATCCATTAATGTCTTTCGTCCTTGCTCCAATTGATTATACATCCAACTTTTTTTAGTTCTGATATCCATAATATAACCTATATATAATATGGATATATTAGATAATGTTGTAACATTTATTGAAGGAAAATAGATAAATTTTTAATTTCACATAAGTCATTTATCAATGACGGTCTCCATTTAGGAAAAATTCAAAGAGTCTTAGAGTGATCAGAAGGCCATTATTTTATGTGACCAAACCATCCAAAGTGACTCTCTCTACTCTTATCTTCCACTCGAGCTACTCCAACCTTCTCACATATATACTACTTGGTCAACCTAAGCGTACAAATATAATCAAGTAGCCAAATAACCATTAACTCGTACAGGCATGTTGTGAAAGTCTAAGTGTTCATCATACAAGAATCATAATAATGACATATTGACACATCAATAAATCTACACGAGTGAAGGGCACATCAGCCGCCCACTTCAAAAGTAGCATGGTGCTGCAAAAAGCAAGTCAAAATAAAAGGGTCTATCAGATACTCCTAAAAAATCAAAGAGCTAAATCAATCACATAAAATACCAAGATGATCACCAAAACCAAACAAGCATCATCACAATTATGTAGTTAACACCTCAACACTCCACATATTAAGTTTTAGAGCTACTTATGTGAAAAGCTTTAGACTCTAAGGTTGACCTAATTTCTCTTGCAAATGTCTAGTGAGAACATCCATAACTAAAGCCAAAAGCATACACTAAATTACATTCTCCTATAAATGTCTAGTGAGAACATCCATAACAAAAGCAAAAGCATACACCAAGCTTCATTCTCTTGAAAATGTCTAGTGAGAATATTCATAACAAAATCAAAAAGCATACACCAAGATACCTTCTCTTGCAAATGTCTAGTGGGAACATCCAAAATAAAAGTAAAAATAAGGAAACTAACTATGATTTTATTTATCATCATTGGTCATGACCCAGCTATTTGGATTTGGATTTTATCAATGCTTTTTTGTAATTATATTTTTATTTTATTTAGGGTTGCATGTTGTGTTAATTCAAGTTCTTCTAATATCTATCTGAAATTCAGACCATATGTAGGATATGACATAATTTGTATCCATCGTTGCATTTTTACTTTGATTCTAGCCCCATGCCTATCATAGTTCAATTGCTCTTTGTTATGCATGCATAAAACAAAATTTTTCGTAATCATCGTTGCCTCATTTTTAAAATTTTTGTTTAAAGTGGAACTTGTCAAAGATTCTTGTTGCTATGGCTGAGGTGCATACTATTTTATGAAGAATCAAAGTAAATAATTCATGGTAATGTTCTATTATAACGTATCTCTTATTCAAGTTAATAGAAGAGTCTCTTTATAAAGTGATGATCACTTGAAGGCGGTAAAAGTCAGCAAGGGTGGTCGCGCTCAGGGCAGCTCTCGGACGCGAGCCAAGCTAAGCAAAGAACAGTGCAAGTTCGACGGAGTCGGTGAGGGTCGGATCGCGCTCGGGGTTTGGCAGAGTTAGCGAGGGTCCAATCGCGTTTAGGGTTCTGTGGAGTCGGTGAGAGTTTGATCGCATTTGGGGCAGCTAAGCAGAGCAAGTGCAAGGAAATGAGAAGAGTGAGAAGAATGAGATGAAAGACGGTAGAGGGGTCAAAATAGGGCCCATTCCGTCGCATTTTCCGACGGATTATCCGTCGGTCCGGCAACTGGCGAAAAATGCACTAGTAAAAATTCGTCGAGTTTATGTAAGTCGGCACAATTTTTATCGGTAACAACCGGCAGAATTTGCATCGAGAAATTCCTATTTTTTTGGCAAAAATCTGATGAAATATATGCCGGTATTCATTCGACAAAAATTCTACTGGAAATTACACCGAAAATTTACCAGCATAAATTTCGCTGGTTCGTCCATCACATTTTTCGGTGTATTTCTATCCACCGGAAACATCGACGGTAATGACCTATTTTCCTGTAGTGAAAAGGCTCAATTGAGTAGAATGCACTAATAAGAAATTAGGAAAGAGAGAGAAATAATCTAATCATAACTTCATAAATTTTTCATTATATTATTAAGCTTAAAATTTTTTTAGCTGTGCGTGTAACTAATCCAACCTATTGTGAGATATTCTATTAGTAATCATGAATTGCATCATTTGGCCTCAGGTGGATTTGCAATCGGATGTGGTTTGTGGCCCCTCTGTTCGAGTTTGCTCTTCTAAACATTTTGATTCTATTTGGGAAGAGGGATAGATTATATCTATTGAAGATGGTGTCTTCCATAATGATTTTGACTTAAATTTTATACATGTTTCAAAGGTGATGGTTTTCTAGTTTTTAGTAAGAAAAGGAGGAAAAATAAAAAGAAAAGTATGAAGAACATCTCAGCTAATGTCAGAACCACTAGATCTATTATTATACTTAAAATAATTTCTAATGCTTAGATATATCATGATGATGGTTAGGAGTTGCTAGTCTTCAGTGATTGGTTTCTTCTATGTGGTGTTGTCTGATCCCCCTTATTTTTCTAAGTGGTTTGAGATGGGTTATATTAGCTTTGATTGCATACAATTATCCAACATTTGTGAAGTTGTTGTACAACTGCTCATCTTTTTGATCTGATTAATTCAGTTTAGTTTAGCCTAATTTTGCTTGTTGGATGTGATTTTGGGATTTGCTGGTGAATAGTTTTGAAGAAGGGTTTGTATTTTTGGATTGTTGTTTTGGACAGTATTATGTTTGATCATCTACCGGTGGTTTGATGTGTTGCTCAGTATGATGTTTAGTGCTTTATGGTCTTTCTCTGCTGGGGATAATGGTGTGGAGGCTGGTTGGGTCATCTACTAGTGGTTCTCCTGTACTTATATGGTATTGTTGCTTCTTTCTCTTTGGGCTCCATAGTTGGCTCGAGCTTGGGCCTATTCTTCATTATTTTGCTGGTATATGGACGAGCTTTAGATTTTTCTTGTATTTGGGTTCATTTATTGAGTGAGCTTCTCTCCTTGTTTGAGCTTCATTGAAGATCTTGCTTAGGCACTTTTTGAGGGTTGGCTTCTTGCCTCCCTATTCTTTTTTTCCTGACTCATTATAATTAGATAGGATAATTGGTCCATTAGATTTTATTTTGAACTTTATTGTACTTTTTTGCTTTAGTGAGCATTTGATACTTTAAGGACTTGTAATCTATTTCTTAATTAACATGTAGGTACCTTTGAGGGTTTTAACCAAAAAAATCATGAATTGCATCATTTAAAGATAGTCTCATGACCTCAAATCCAATAAAAAAATTCAAAATACCAAGACAAATAAAATTTAGAATGTTGTTTATAAAGATACAAATCTTATGATCTTTAGTAGTGCAAGAACTTCCTATGAAAAGAGGAGAATACGATAGCCTTATTATTTGTAATTAGAGCTGCATACTTAGACATACAATCTTGCTTAAATCAGGACAACCACTATCTAGTGTGCTAAGATAACCACCTAAGCATAATAATTAAACATATGCCTATGAATAGAAGCTCTATCCTAAGGAATTTGTAAATAATGAAAGTCTCTCCCCTGAAGTGATAGACTTTAAATATATTCATTTGATTAGCCATGATAAAAATGCAAATTTTATTATACATATAATTATGATTGGCCTATGGATGGTATGGTGAATACCATATATCATGGGATTGGCATACTCTCTAAGTGGTCTGGGTTGGTCTTGCTCTTTATATGGTTCAACCATCACTACAGCTTGGTTCTTTTTGGTTTTTCTAATTTTTGTAAGGATTCTCTAACTCTAAGTCAAACAATAGAGTTCCCTTACTAGATCTACAATGCATACACAAGAAAAGACACAAATGCAAAAGGATATGCACTTCAAAAGTAAAAACATAAAAAATAAAAAATAATTCAAAAGCTTTCACTAAATTGAAACTTGTTCATGATAAACAAAAAAAACTAAATAAGTAAAAAAACACACAATATCAAGACTAAATATGCAATTCTTAAACAATGTAAAGCTAATGATAAGATAATCAAACAGTTCCCTGATGACGACGCCAAAAACTTGATGGTTGTCTCTGGCCTTAGAGGGATGTTTGGTTTGTAAACAGACATCAATTGGTTCTAGAAGCTCACTTGTACTAATATATGTTAATTTCTTAATGAATTTTAATTGAATAAGTAACCTCTTGTTTTCATATTTACAATGCCCAAAAAATTTGAAAAAAAATTATTATAATTAGGGTGCAACATTATCTATAATGTGACAAATATGATTTGCAAATCGGGCTTAGAATGACTCCTGAAATATTACTTTAATGTTGTGTCAAAATATGACTTATTTTAAGTAGTTGTGTCTATGTTTCTTAGCCAATGGTCATAACATTTTTCAAAAACCAAAATAACATAATAATACATTTTAATAAGCATTTTAGTGCATCTTATCAATCATCCTTATATTTATATAAATATTTTGAGAAGTAAATATATGCATGAGAGTGTTGTGATTGCTTCATGATCAGAATGGAACCCGTGGGTATTACAAGTGATGTCATTCCTGTGGACATGTGTCATCTCCTATTGGGGAGACCATAGCAATATGATAGGAATACCATGCACGGTTTCAAATACATATTCTTTAGAAGAAAATGGTGAAAAGATTCTATTGATTCCAAGTAAAGAATGAGCCATAGTTGATAGGAAAATGGAATTATGAATGTCCCTAGCTATGTTTGTTTGGATGATGAAATAAAATAAAATAGGCAATCTTGTGTTGATTACAAAAGATAATCTATATTTTATTGAATACCCAACAATAATCAAATAATTATTTCATTAGTTTGGTAACACTGTAGAGCCTCTTTCTATATTTCATCAACAAATTTTAAGTGCATATTTTAAGGATATATTGATATATAATCGAACATTGGTAAAGCATCTTCGACAAGTTTGATCAGTGTTTGAAACTTTTGGAGCATAGACCTTATTTGTTAACCAAACACAATGCTAAATTGTTAGTCCACAAAGTATAATTATTGGATTATGTCTTTTCGGAGGGAGGGTTTGAAATGGATCTATTCAAAACTCCTATAATCATTAAGTGGCCAACTCCTAATCAAAACTGTAGTAATGTCAATATATTTTATGAATTAGCATAATTTTACTGTAATTTTGTCCACCAATTTAGTACAATTGCATCACCATTCATAGAGTTACTCAAATAAGAGTGCTTCCAACATACAGAAAAGGTTCAATCTTGTTTTGATTAGTTAAATCAACAAGTATCTGCTGCCCACATTTTAGCTCTGCCAAACTTTGATCAAGTTTTTGAAGTGTAGTGTGACACCTCCAACTTGGGCATTGGAGTTATCATATGTTAAAGAGGACATCCTTGGTTACTATAGTGAAAAAATTAACAATGAACAAAAAAGAAAAATTAATATAGGATAAGGAAAATTATGCAATTGTGTAAGTTTTAGACCCTTTGGGAAACTAATTTTTATCTGACAAATTTATTTTATTTTCATTTCATGTGGTTGTTAAGTACTAGCACAATCAACCTAAATTAAAGGGAAACGATGCTATTGGCGCCAATATTTTTTCATCATTCGAGCCAACTTAATAAAGCGGTGAACACACTAAGTTGGAGATATGTGCTAGTTTTAGTTTTTCTCGCCATTGTCGTTAGCTTTTGAAGTAATCAAAGATTTATATTTCATTGGTGTTGACTTCAAAACCATTTAGTAGAAATGTCAACAACAGGCTTACAAGCATTTTCACCATAATTGTTGTTATTTTTTTCATGGGCAATCCACTATGCCTCCCCAAATGCTCCTTGCAGGATGCACTACAGGAAAATCATATTTGTTTTCAGCAGAACATCAACTGAAAATTTCTAGCGAATCGTCCGCTAGAAAATTCTGTCAGAATTTTCCTACAAAATTTTTGTCTCCATTTTGATCATTTTGCCCGTTGGTCCCTATCAAGGGTTTCTGGCAGAATTTTCTCCAGAAATTCATCGGAAAACTATAACATTCTAAAGGAAAAAAAAACGGCCCTTCATTGTTTCACTAAAACAATTAACATGGTTCATAGTATAGCAGTTTATACAAACTCATAGCAAAAAATATTTCATCATCATATAACACTACTAATAAAAATAAAGTAAAAATCATTCAAAACACAAAATTTAAAATGTACATTGTAAACAAAAACTTTTCAATTCAACAACATAATCACAATAATGTCACGCTTACACACATTCAGAATAAGTTATCTAAACATCTTTAACAACTTAAATAATAAGTTCTCTAATCATCTTCCGTCTCGTCGCTCCCCTCTGATTCAGGCTCAGGCTGCTGACCCTTCTTCTTTCAATTTTGGCTTAGGGACGATCGTAGCCCTGTCTGCATCTCAGACTATTGTTTCAGTATGTTTTCCTGTATCTATCTCATCTCCTCTATCTCTTTGGTGAGAGAATCCACCCTCTGTTGATGATATCCTCAACTTCACTATTAATAAATGATGTTGGGTGGATGGATATGTCTCATATGCATATTCTTGAGAACCTAATCCAAACGTCCTCCCCTTTTATCTCCATCTAACAGCCTATGACCATGTGTGGTACTCAGAGTACTACAACGATCTTGAAGATGATCCCTCAATAGTAGAAGTCTGACCCCCCCCCCCCCCCCCCCCCCAAAGTCATACAAAATCATCTTGTGAGAGATTAAGTTTATGAAAATCCATTTATATTTTGATATTCTTTATGATCACTATTTAAAATTGATACTCACTTGAGCTTTCTTCACCTTCTCATCAACCCACTGATTGTCAACTTAGCATTGGTGTGTTTGTGTACGCAGCTCTAATGGTGTAGGCTCTCGACCAATTACTTCTTTCTACAAGAGAACATAGTTAAAATAATAGATATATATGTGAAATAAGAGGAATCATTTACCAGTCATTGTCTGTGCACAGTATGAGGCACTGAAGCACCCATGTGGAGAGAGTTTCCTAAACCCCCACAACCAGATTCTGTATTTTATTTTTTTCGCTCTCTCTTCTTGGTGAACTCAGAGGTGGCCCAAGCTCTGGTTAGATCACCCCATACGCCCTCTAAGATCCGTAATGGACACTCTTCAAACTTTCTAATGTTAGTGAACATGTCCCTAAGTCAAGTAGAGCCTCTCCTTTCAAAATTAGTTCTGATCCTCGCATTATGCTCAAGCTATCATTTAAAGTCTTTCTGTAAAACATTGTCTTAATATATAATAATAATATAAAATTAATAACAAATGTTAAAATATCAAAATTATTTACCTGGAATTCCCTGAACCACTTGTCTCTAACCTCTTTTGGAAAATTCTTCCAAGACCAGTGTCCTGAGACAAATCCCCTACAATACAAAATAAGCTTAACAACATTGGGTTCAAGATAAGCTTTATTTTGTGCTTCGAGCATGGCCATCTAAGCATTCCATCTTACTTAAACAAAGGTAGTTGACATGCGACGTAAATGAAAAATTCAACTCCCTTAATAAATTCATCTATCAAAGCTTTTCGTCTCGGTAATATTCTATTATACATCCAACAACTCTCTTTTTAGATATTCATATGAATGTTGAATTAATAACCCTAAAAATAAAATAATTTTATAGAAATTTGTTATGATTAGGATATTATCACTTATTAATGTAAGGGTGTACAACTCGCACTTAAAGTTTTTTATAAAACTTCTATAATTTAAATTCATGCAGAATATGCATGGCTAAACATAATCAAGCTAATCTGACATACAACAATCAAGTACTCGCAAATGTTTGATAGTATAGTCTTGAGATGATTTTGGTATTAAAAGATTAACCCAATCATAGTAGCTATAAGAATTATTCATGGATATCAAACACCATGGTGTTCTTATACCATCTAGTTCTAGCTCTCCCAAATCACCTTCTATAATTTAGAGGAGTTAGTGGAAATAGGTCTACGGAAGGATCGTGCTATCCCTATTCCTTAGAATCATTTATGTAGTGAAATTCTGAGGAATACATATGAACATAGTTTTCCTTGGATTAGTGCTACAAAATAAAGTCATGATAGCTGCGGCGTAAAACTGCTAAACAACTCATGACTTGAAAATATGGTATATGATAGATTAATGGATTTCCACATCTAAATTCACATATCTCATTCAAATTGATGCTAACTATGTATGATATACTTTACATAAAAAAAATTTGAAACTCATTCAAATTGATCCTTCTGGGTTCTGGAAGTCGCCTGGCTTCCTACTCCATCCTTCTTAAAGCTACGTACACCCTCTAAGAGAATATATCACATGTACTATTGTCTTCAACTTAAACATGTCATGTGTGTTTCATAAACATTCCAATTGCATTATAGCATATGAAAGTAATCATTTCTTATATAGATAATTTCATTGCATATTTTAACACTCCATTGGATGACTTAGATGCAGTCGTTATCATTGTGATCAATTAATGTACATCTATTAATATCGATAATGATCCATTAACCATTGATGCAAAGTACATTTTGAATATCAGTCATATATTCATCAAAAGTATGTGGATCATTTGGACGACCAACCAAGTACGTCTTCATACATAAAAATATTATCATATATGTTCATGACGTGTATTGCTTTCTGAAATTCTCTCCTAGGTGTTTAAGACACATGATGTGTGGCTTTAGAAAAAATTCCTATGCAACCATGTATGTGTCTATCTGCGATAAAACACTAGTTAGTTCTAAGGTGAATGGCAGCATAACATGTAAGCATTGAAGAAATCAATACCATAATGTATTGCAATCTAACTCTACGATATCATGTATGAGAAGGAAAAGACCATTGTTTGGATATATACCAACTACAATTAGCATTTCGCATGGTACTTTCCAAGTGCGAAGGTATCATCCAAGTTTATGACTAGCTGAGAAAAGCTCCATCCCATTATAATTGGACCGAAAGCCTATAATATTCTCTTAAATCTACCTTTGGGAACAATATAGCATGTATACAGTGCCAAGCATGGCTGAGATATTTGCCTCCAAAAATAAATTTGTCGTGAGATAATTATCCTCCCAACTACCAAACACAACTTTAACTTCATTTATTCTTGCATCCCTCACTTGCAAGTATGAAACTTTGATATTAAAATTTACTTTAATGCAAGTGATAAACTCCCTTGGTTTGAGGTCAACCTATCTTGAATGATTAAGAGTATGAAATGACTCTCATGGCAATCTAACAGGCCATGCCCACACTTTACTCTCATGGCTTGCTAGATTGCCTTGTAAGTAGGTCCTTTGTTTGTCTGCTCTCTTTGGAGTCAAGTCATTGCATCAACTGAAAGAGAAAATATTGTTGATGTTCACTGGAGAGTGCTGAGGAGATTTGATAATCTAATGCAAGTCAGTATCCATGAGTTCATAGACCAGATAAACATCGCTGAATGTCTTATGAGGCAGCATCATTACATCCTTCAAAGCAATGACATTCTCAGGATGAAGGTGATGGAGAAGTTTCACTTCCCTCAATGTTCGAAGCACATCAACACGATTTTCAAATACATTATTAATTTTCTTGGTTGCAACCTTCTCGATTGTCTCCTTGTTCACAGAGGAACAAACAATCCCATATGCTCCTCTACCAATTGGCTTGATAGACACATACTTTGTGTCAACCTCAAAGAGGCTTTGCAACATCACATAGTAATGCCTTCCAGGATTCGCAGTGCCATATTATGGATCAACTGCTCTAGCCATTCCCTTTGACAGAAGCGGAATAGGAAATTCTAGAAATGAAGCCTTTCTCTAGTGAATCAGCAACCGAGATGAATTGTCGCCCAAAGTTGAGCAATATGTATTCCCAATTGAATAACTTGAATACGAATCTTTTCTTCTATTTCAAGATCAAGCCTTCATGCAACCATCACAACTCCAAACTGCACGAAAAAATCCTAGTAGGATTCCTTCCCAATTTCCTAAACCCTTATTGAAAGATAGATTAGTTTAATCACCGAACTCAAAAGTATCGAGATCGGCACATTGAAGGCGAGCCTCACAATGCTTCCCTTCATGTGAACCAATGCCTTCAATGTGCCACACTTCACCAGATCAGATCCAACACTTGAGCTCTCTCCACCTTCTGATCCAACTCCCTCAACACCTACGCCTCTGACTTTGACCAACCACCTGGCTCGATCAATTTCTTTTTAGTGTTAGAATTATTTCACTGATCGAAAAGCTAGATGTTGTGAGGCACTACATCTAAAGAAAATATAAGGGTGGTTTTGGGAGATGAATTGGTACTTTTGAGTTCGGTGATTGAACTAATCTATCTCTTATTAAGGGTTTAAGAAATCGGGAGGGGAAGGAATCCTACTAGAATTTTTTTGTGAAGTTTGGAGTTATGATGGTTGCAAGAAGGCTTGATCTTCAAATAGAAGAAAAGATTCTTATTCAAGTTATTCAATTGGGAATACATATTGCTCAACTTTTGGTGGCAATTCATCTCAATTGCTGATTCACTAGAGAAAGGCTTCGTTTCCAGAATTTCCTCTTCCGCTTCTGTCAAAGGGAATGGCTAGAGCAGTTGATCCATCAAATGGCACTAGGAATCTTGGAAAGTATTACTATGAAATGTTGCAAAGTCTCTTTGAGATTGACACAAAGTATGTGCCGATCAAGCCAATTGGTAGGGGAGCATAATGGATTGTTTGTTCCTCTGTAAACAAGGAGACAAATGAGAAGGTTTCAACCAAAAAAATTATAATATATTTGAAAATCGTCTCGA
The DNA here is from genome assembly GCA_019925795.1 of Dendrobium chrysotoxum. NCBI lineage: Eukaryota > Viridiplantae > Streptophyta > Magnoliopsida > Asparagales > Orchidaceae > Dendrobium > Dendrobium chrysotoxum. Next base: position 32,246,511 of record CM034301.1, on the reverse strand, counting down.
TGTGCTTCGAACATTGAGGGAAGTGAAACTTCTCTGTCACCCTCATCATGAGAATGCCATTACTTTGAAGATATAATGATGTCGCCTTATAAGACATTCAGGGATTTTTATTTGGTCTATGAACTCATGGATACTTACTTGCATCAGATTATCAAATCTCCTTAGCACTCTCCAATGAACATTACCAATATTTTCTATTTCAGTTGATGCAATGACATGACTCCAGAGAACCAGGCAAACAAAGGACCTTCTTACAAGGCAATCCAGCAGGCCGTGCCCACACATCTACTCTCATCATCAGCTGCTTTGAGTTTGTGAAGGAGGGTGTACTTTTCCTTTTGATGCAGATGTCCTTCTATTCAGCTTTTT
>CM034301.1:32161049-32245642 GCA_019925795.1 Dendrobium chrysotoxum | reverse complement strand
TCAAAAGCTTTCACTAAATTGAAACTTGTTCAATGATAACCAAAAAAAACTAAATAAGTAAAAAAACAACACAATATCAAGACTAAATATGCAATTCTTAAACAATGTAAAGCTAATGATAAGATAATCAAACAGTTCCCTGATGACGACGCCAAAAACTTGATGGTTGTCTCTGGCCTTAGAGGGATGTTTGGTTTGTAAACAGACATCAATTGGTTCTAGAAGCTCACTTGTACTAATATATGTTAATTTCTTAATGAATTTTAATTGAATAAGTAACTCTTGTTTTCATATTTACAATGCCCAAAAAATTTGAAAAAAAATTATTATAATTAGGGTGCAACATTATCTATAATGTGACAAATATGATTTGCAAATCGGGCTTAGAATGACTCCTGAAATATTACTTTAATGTTGTGTCAAAATATGACTTATTTTAAGTAGTTGTGTCTATGTTTCTTAGCCAATGGTCATAACATTTTTCAAAAACCAAAATAACATAATAATACATTTTAATAAGCATTTAGTGCATCTTATCAATCATCCTTATATTTATATAAATATTTTGAGAAGTAAATATATGCATGAGAGTGTTGTGATTGCTTCATGATCAGATGGAACCCGTGGGTATTACAAGTGATGTCATTCCTGTGGACATGTGTCATCTCCTATTGGGGAGACCATAGCAATATGATAGGAATACCATGCACGGTTTCAAATACATATTCTTTAGAAGAAAAATGGTGAAAAGATTCTATGATTCCAAGTAAAGAATGAGCCATAGTTGATAGGAAAATGGAATTATGAATGTCCCTAGCTATGTTTGTTTGGATGATGAAATAAAATAAAATAGGCAATCTTGTGTTGATTACAAAAGATAATCTATATTTATTGAATACCCAACAATAATCAAATAATTATTTCATTAGTTTGGTAACACTGTAGAGCCTCTTTCTATATTTCATCAACAAATTTTAAGTGCATATTTTAAGGATATATTGATATATAATCGAACATTGGTAAAGCATCTTCGACAAGTTTGATCAGTGTTTGAAACTTTTGGAGCATAGACCTTATTTGTTAACCAAACACAATGCTAAATTGTTAGTCCACAATGTATAATTATTGGATTATGTCTTTTCGGAGGGAGGGTTTGAAATGGATCTATTCAAAACTCCTATAATCATTAAGTGGCCAACTCCTAATCAAAACTGTAGTAATGTCAATATATTTTATGAATTAGCATAATTTTTACTGTAATTTTGTCCACCAATTTAGTACAATTGCATCACCATTCATAGAGTTACTCAAATAAGAGTGCTTCCAACATACAGAAAAGGTTCAATCTTGTTTTGATTAGTTAAATCACAAGTATCTGCTGCCCACATTTTAGCTCTGCCAAACTTTGATCAAGTTTTTGAAGTGTAGTGTGACAACCTCCAACTTGGGCATTGGGAGTTATCATATGTTAAAGAGGACATCCTTGGTACTATAGTGAAAAAATTAACAATGAACAAAAAAGAAAAAATTAATATAGGATAAGGAAAATTATGCAATTGTGTAAGTTTTAGACCCTTTGGGAAACTAATTTTTATCTGACATATTTATTTTATTTTCATTTCATGTGGTTGTTAAGTACTAGCACAATCAACCTAAATTAAAGGGAAACGATGCTATTGGCGCCAATATTTTTTCATCATTCGAGCCAACTTAATAAAGCGGTGAACACACTAAGTTGGAGATATGTGCTAGTTTTAGTTTTTCTCGCCATTGTCGTTAGCTTTTGAAGTAATCAAAGATTTATATTTCATTGGTGTTGACTTCAAAACCATTTAGTAGAAATGTCAACAACAGGCTTACAAGCATTTTCACCATAATTGTTGTTATTTTTTTCATGGGCAATCCACTATGCCTCCCCAAATGCTCCTTGCAGGATGCACTACAGGAAAATCATATTTGTTTCAGCAGAACATCAACTGAAAATTTCTAGCGAATCGTCCGCTAGAAAATTCTGTCAGAATTTTCCTACAAAATTTTTGTCTCCATTTTGATCATTTTGCCCGTTGGTCCCTATCAAGGGTTTCTGGCAGAATTTTCTCCAGAAATTCATCGAAAACTATAACATTCTAAAGGAAAAAAAAACGGCCCTTCATTGTTTCACTAAAACAATTAACATGGTTCATAGTATAGCAGTTTATACAAACTCATAGCAAAAAATATTTCATCATCATATAACACTACTAATAAAAATAAAGTAAAAATCATTCAAAACACAAAATTTAAAATGTACATTGTAAACAAAAACTTTTCAATTCAACAACATAATCACAATAATGTCACGCTTACACACATTCAGAATAAGTTATCTAAACATCTTTAACAACTTAAATAATAAGTTCTCTATCATCTTCCGTCTCGTCGCTCCCCTCTGATTCAGGCTCAGGCTGCTGACCCTTCTTCTTTCAATTTTGGCTTAGGGACGATCGTAGCCCTGTCTGCATCTCAGACTATTGTTTCAGTATGTTTTCCTGTATCTATCTCATCTCCTCTATCTCTTTGGTGAGAGAATCCACCCTCTGGTTGATGATATCCTCAACTTCACTATTAATAAATGATGTTGGGTGGATGGATATGTCTCATATGCATATTCTTGAGAACCTAATCCAAACGTCCTCCCCTTTTATCTCCATCTAACAGCCTATGACCATGTGTGGTACTCAGAGTACTACAACGATCTTGAAGATGATCCTCAATAGTAGAAGTCTGACCCCCCCCCCCCCCCCCCCCCAAAGTCATCACAAAATCATCTTGTGAGAGATTAAGTTTATGAAATCCATTTATATTTTGATATTCTTTATGATCACTATTTAAAATTTGATACTCACTTGAGCTTTCTTCACCTTCTCATCAACCCACTGATTGTCAACTTAGCATTGGTGTGTTTGTGTACGCAGCTCTAATGGTGTAGGCTCTCGACCAATTACTTCTTTCTACAAGAGAACATAGTTAAAATAATAGATATATATGTGAAATAAGAGGAATCATTTACCAGTCATTGTCTGTGCACAGTATGAGGCACTGAAGCACCCATGTGGAGAGAGTTTCCTAACCCCCACAACCAGATTCTGTATTTTATTTTTTTCGCTCTCTCTTCTTGGTGAACTCAGAGGTGGCCCAAGCTCTGGTTAGATCACCCCATACGCCCTCTAAGATCCGTAATGGACACTCTTCAAACTTTCTAATGTTAGTGAACATGTCCCTAAGTCAAGTAGAGCCTCTCCTTTCAAAATTAGTTCTGATCCTCGCATTATGCTCAAGCTATCATTTAAAGTCTTTCTGTAAAACATTGTCTTAATATATAATAATAATATAAAATTAATAACAAATGTTAAAATATCAAAATTATTTACCTGGAATTCCCTGAACCACTTGTCTCTAACCTCTTTTGGAAAATTCTTCCAAGACCAGTGTCCTGAGACAAATCCCCTACAATACAAAATAAGCTTAACAACATTGGGTTCAAGATAAGCTTTATTTTGTGCTTCGAGCATGGCCATCTAAGCATTTCCATCTTACTTAAACAAAGGTAGTTGACATGCGACGTAAATGAAAAATTCAACTCCCTTAATAAATTCATCTATCAAAGCTTTTCGTCTCGGTAATATTCTATTATACATCCAACAACTCTCTTTTTAGATATTCATATGAATGTTGAATTAATAACCCTAAAAATAAAATAATTTTATAGAAATTTGTTATGATTAGGATATTATCACTTATTAATGTAAGGGTGTACAACTCGCACTTAAAGTTTTTATAAAACTTCTATAATTTAAATTCATGCAGAATATGCATGGCTAAACATAATCAAGCTAATCTGACATACAACAATCAAGTACTCGCAAATGTTTGATAGTATAGTCTTGAGATGATTTTGGTATTAAAAGATTAACCCAATCATAGTAGCTATAAGAATTATTCATGGATTTCAAACACCATGGTGTTCTTATACCATCTAGTTCTAGCTCTCCCAAATCACCTTCTATAATTTAGAGGAGTTAGTGGAAAATAGGTCTACGGAAGGATCGTGCTATCCCTATTCCTTAGAATCATTTATGTAGTGAAATTCTGAGGAATACATATGAACATAGTTTTCCTTGGATTAGTGCTACAAAATAAAGTCATGATAGCTGCGGCGTAAAACTGCTAAACAACTCATGACTTGAAAATATGGTATATGATAGATTAATGGATTTCCACATCTAAATTCACATATCTCATTCAAATTGATGCTAACTATGTATGATATACTTTACATAAAAAAAATTTGAAACTCATTCAAATGATCCTTCTGGGTTCTGGAAGTCGCCTGGCTTCCTACTCCATCCTTCTTAAAGCTACGTACACCCTCTAAGAGAATATATCACATGTACTATTGTCTTCAACTTAAACATGTCATGTGTGTTTCATAAACATTCCAATTGCATTATAGCATATGAAAGTAATCATTTCTTATATAGATAATTTCATGCATATTTTAACACTCCATTGATGACTTAGATGCAGTCGTTATCATTGTGATCAATTAATGTACATCTATTAATATCGATAATGATCCATTAACCATTGATGCAAAGTACATTTTGAATATCAGTCATATATTCATCAAAAGTATGTGGATCATTGGACGACCAACCAAGTACGTCTTCATACATAAAAATATTATCATATATGTTCATGACGTGTATGCTTTCTGAAATTCTCTCCTAGGTGTTTAAGACACATGATGTGTGGCTTTAGAAAAAATTCCTATGCAACCATGTATGTGTCTATCTGCGATAAAACACTAGTTAGTTCTAAGGTGAATGGCAGCATAACATGTAAGCATTGAAGAAATCAATACCATAATGTATTGCAATCTAACTCTACGATATCATGTATGAGAAGGAAAAGACCATTGTTTGGATATATACCAACTACAATTAGCATTTCGCATGGTACTTTCCAAGTGCGAAGGTATCATCCAAGTTTATGACTAGCTGAGAAAAGCTCCATCCCATTATAATTGGACCGAAAGCCTATAATATTCTCTTAAATCTACCTTTGGGAACAATATAGCATGTATACAGTGCCAAGCATGGCTGAGATATTTGCCTCCAAAAATAAATTTGTCGTGAGATAATTATCCTCCCAACTACCAAACACAACTTTAACTTCATTTATTCTTGCATCCCTCACTTGCAAGTATGAAACTTTGATATTAAAATTTACTTTAATGCAAGTGATAAACTCCCTTGGTTTGAGGTCAACCTATCTTTGAATGATTAAGAGTATGAAATGACTCTCATGGCAATCTAACAGGCCATGCCCACACTTTACTCTCATGGCTTGCTAGATTGCCTTGTAAGTAGGTCCTTTGTTTGTCTGCTCTCTTTGGAGTCAAGTCATTGCATCAACTGAAAGAGAAAATATTGTTGATGTTCACTGGAGAGTGCTGAGGAGATTTGATAATCTAATGCAAGTCAGTATCCATGAGTTCATAGACCAGATAAACATCGCTGAATGTCTTATGAGGCAGCATCATTACATCCTTCAAAGCAATGACATTCTCAGGATGAAGGTGATGGAGAAGTTTCACTTCCCTCAATGTTCGAAGCACATCAACACGATTTTCAATACATTATTAATTTTCTTGGTTGCAACCTTCTCGATTGTCTCCTTGTTCACAGAGGAACAAACAATCCCATATGCTCCTCTACCAATTGGCTTGATAGACACATACTTTGTGTCAACCTCAAAGAGGCTTTGCAACATCACATAGTAATGCCTTCCAGGATTCGCAGTGCCATATTATGGATCAACTGCTCTAGCCATTCCCTTTGACAGAAGCGGAATAGGAAATTCTAGAAATGAAGCCTTTCTCTAGTGAATCAGCAACCGAGATGAATTGTCGCCCAAAGTTGAGCAATATGTATTCCCAATTGAATAACTTGAATACGAATCTTTTCTTCTATTTCAAGATCAAGCCTTCATGCAACCATCACAACTCCAAACTGCACGAAAAAATCCTAGTAGGATTCCTTCCCAATTTCCTAAACCCTTATTGAAAGATAGATTAGTTTAATCACCGAACTCAAAAGTATCGAGATCGGCACATTGAAGGCGAGCCTCACAATGCTTCCCTTCATGTGAACCAATGCCTTCAATGTGCCACACTTCACCAGATCAGATCCAACACTTGAGCTCTCTCCACCTTCTGATCCAACTCCCTCAACACCTACGCCTCTGACTTTGACCAACCACCTGGCTCGATCAATTTCTTTTTAGTGTTAGAATTATTTCACTGATCGAAAAGCTAGATGTTGTGAGGCACTACATCTAAAGAAAATATAAGGGTGGTTTTGGGAGATGAATTGGTACTTTTGAGTTCGGTGATTGAACTAATCTATCTCTTATTAAGGGTTTAAGAAATCGGGAGGGGAAGGAATCCTACTAGAATTTTTTTGTGAAGTTTGGAGTTATGATGGTTGCAAGAAGGCTTGATCTTCAAATAGAAGAAAAGATTCTTATTCAAGTTATTCAATTGGGAATACATATTGCTCAACTTTTGGTGGCAATTCATCTCAATTGCTGATTCACTAGAGAAAGGCTTCGTTTCCAGAATTTCCTCTTCCGCTTCTGTCAAAGGGAATGGCTAGAGCAGTTGATCCATCAAATGGCACTAGGAATCTTGGAAAGTATTACTATGAAATGTTGCAAAGTCTCTTTGAGATTGACACAAAGTATGTGCCGATCAAGCCAATTGGTAGGGGAGCATAATGGATTGTTTGTTCCTCTGTAAACAAGGAGACAAATGAGAAGGTTTCAACCAAAAAAATTATAATATATTTGAAAATCGTCTCGATGTGCTTCGAACATTGAGGGAAGTGAAACTTCTCTGTCACCCTCATCATGAGAATGCCATTACTTTGAAGGATATAATGATGTCGCCTTATAAGACATTCAGGGATTTTTATTTGGTCTATGAACTCATGGATACTTACTTGCATCAGATTATCAAATCTCCTTAGGCACTCTCCAATGAACATTACCAATATTTTCTATTTCAGTTGATGCAATGACATGACTCCAGAGAGACCAGGCAAACAAAGGACCTTCTTACAAGGCAATCCAGCAGGCCGTGCCCACATGCTACTCTCATCATCAGCTGCTTTGAGTTGTGAAGGAGGGTGTACTTTTCCTTTTGATGCAGATGTCCTTCTATTCAGCTTTTTAAGTTCAGTCATTTCACATGGCAATTTGGATGATGAATGCAAAGGAAACAAGATCACAAAGTTTTCCTACAAATTATAGGTTTGCATAAAGTTATTAAAGCTAAATTTGTTGAAGCTATACCCATTGAAGCACAAGGACGGTCAATGGCCATGAAGGGTCGTGACATTATTGGTATTGCTGAAATAGGAACGAGAAAGGCATTATCTTATCTATTGCATGTCATTATTCATGTGACTGCTTAGCCAATTTTGGCACTTGGTGATGGTCCAACTGTCTTGGTTTTGGCTCCCACTCATGAACTTGATATTCAAATACAACAAGAGGCAATTAAATTTAGAGCATCATCAGGGATTAAAAATACTTGCATATATGGTGGTGTTCCCATGGACCCTCAGGTTTGAGATCTCTAAAAAGTCGTTGAATTTGTTATTTCCACACTTGGTCAGATGATTGATATGTTATAGTCACATCATACTAACTTACGAAGGGTGACATACCTTATGTTGGATGAGGCAGATCGTATGTTAGATATAGGATTTGAACCAAAGATCAGGAAGATTATCTCTCAGGAAAAATAAAAATAAAAAGAAAGGAGGAAATGCTTCCTCTGCCTCTATCGATGTGCCTTGAGCCTCATGCATCATCGACATCAACCTTGACTCAGTCTTCGACATCGTCGATGTAGGCGTCATCCTCCTCGACACAGTGGATGACATCGCTGACAACCCCTGTGCAAGTATAAAGGTTTAAAATCTATCCTTGGCACTTATAGCACGATGAATAACCACCCATATGGGCTTTTCTTAGCATGGTGGGAGCAAACTCTCCACGGTACTCACAACAAGTCAGTTAATCCTCGTGCGCGCTTTTCTTACCATGGCGGGGCAAAATTTTAAGTATCCATATGCACCTCAATACTGGAAGGAAAATCACAAAGCATTTCAAAAAAGGTACCCTTGAATACCCATGTACGTCATTCTTGGCATGGTGGAATTGAAGACTACGGCCATGGTGTTTACGGACACATACAATATAGGCTTTTCATAGTGTAGTGGGAAGGCCCAATTCCCTGAACTTACCCCAAACAAGGATATACCAGGATGCTGCCAAAATTTAGATTGAAACGCATATAACTTTAGCAATAGAGGACTTGCATTTAAATACCAATGCACAAAATCTAAATGAAGAGCAGGGAACCAAACTCAAACTGAACAAGCAGGTATCTCGAAGTTCCATACATACTTTTCTTGGCGTGGTGGGATTGAAGACCACAGTCGCAGTGTCTATAGACACTTTTCATACACACTTTTCTTAGCATGGTGGGAAACCCTAGTTCCCCATATTTCCCCCAAATGTTAGATATTTCAAGATGCTGCCAAAATTCATAATGAAGTATACATAACTAAACAACAAGGAATCAAACTCAAACTGAACAAGTAGGTACCTGAAGACCCATACATGTCTTTCTTGGTGTGGTGGGATTGAAGGCCACGGTCGCGGTGTCTATGGACACAAATTATACATGCTTTTCTTAGCATGGTGGGAAGACCCAGCTCCCCACATTTCTCCCAAATGGGGGATGTGCCGAGATGCTACTGAAATTTAGACTGAAATGCATAAAACTTGAATAATAAGAAGACCATACTTAAGCAGCAACACAAAGGACTTGTACTTGAATATAAATGCACATAACTTGAACAAATGCGCAGGGAACTTGCGTGAACAACAGGGGACCAAACTTGAACTAAATTACAGGGAACTGGACTATAAATATTAAATTGCATAATTAACTTGAAAATGAAAATTCTAAAAATGTAATTCAAGTCACTCAAACAAATATAAATCAACAAGCAGGGGACTCGTGGTGAACAAGATCCTCAGTGCATGTCAACGATGGACAATAAAACTCATTCAACTTGCAAAATTGCAAGTGAATAATTAGCGGTCAATGCAAACATATACAATAGTGAAAACTAAAGGAGAAACTTTTAATTTGTAGGTAAAATAAATCAACTGCAATATACTTTAACACCACCCCATGTGTAATAATAAAGAGCTTGTTACACAAGTAATAATTAGCTGTAGATTGAAATAATGGCGCTTACAAGAAATAATAGAAGACTTATGATGCATACAATAGCTTACATGAAGACGACAGACAAAAAAGACAATAATACCTTGTAGTCAAAGCCAATAGTTTGCATATAACCTGCCACTACTAGCAAGTACACAAATGCTACCTATGAATGATGAGGGTGGATACGATGCAAACACATTATACATGCGACTAGTTTTGATTGATTGCATAGAGCACATGATCATCAATTCATAATAAATTGTAAGGGATAGCAGGTAATGAATGTGATAATGCCCTGCATGCAATTAAAGTCATGGAAGTTGAGCATAATATGTAATTAGTGGATAATAATAGTGGGTATATTGCGAGTACAACGAATCCTCTGTAGACACAAATATATATAACACATATAAACAATTTTAGGAGAAATGTTGCATATAGTAGCCCATCTATGGATAACAACGAATAATATACAACAGATATGAGATCATTCTTGCATTCAATAGTCGTCTAATAGCCAAACAACTGCACCGACCCTTTAATAGTCGATATCAGCATGCAAATAAATATACAAACTTGCCTACAATCAATAGCTAACAACTAATGACGAATGCGTACAACAGTCCTCCCTACAGACACTTACAAGCAGTGATGATTGAGATGCTGCGAGTATATTGGGTCCAAAGGTAATCACAAGTAATATGCGAGCGGTTATAAGAAACTACTGATGTACCACTAGCAGAAGGCTCCAACAGCAATGTTGTGATGCGAAGCATACAGAATTAAATGATTCTGTAGAGTCAAAGAATGATCAGTTGAAAAGACATTTCATCTTGTGACCTCTACAGAGATACCGAAGACTTCCAACAACATCAAGTATCTATAAACTACTATAGAAGCCCATTGATCTACTATCATGGAAAGGCCTCAATTGTAAGATTAGCCTCGAGAAGTTGAATAATTTTATTAATGATTCTGTAGAATCAAATAATGAGCACGTTAAAAAAAAAGAGAGAGAAAATATTCTATCATCTCTTCAGAAATACCGAGGCTCCTAAAAATGTGCCACGTCGTTCGAGTGAAGACCCAGAGGTCAAGCCCCTCAACTCAACATCCTACCTTTATAATGAGTTGGATATAAAGCAATATAATGACACATTGGTCGAGCCTCCTGCCTCATTATCGTGTGATACATCGTCTATCACAAAACAACCTAATGTCATTTAGATGTGTTTACCTAATCGAAATACAGATCGATTGATTTGTGGATCCGACCTCCTGAAGAATAAGAAAATGGAGTCCACATCAGAGAAATAAGGTATCTCATGACTGTTGGGTGACAATACTATGATTCACCTGTAAGAAAAGGCAAGGAATCAATAATAAAGACCACGAGCCGCTAAAGCTTGGTGTCGTGCCACTGGATCTATAGTATTTGTATAAGCAGATAGAAGGCGTCAATAAAGCCCACAATAAGACCCTGCCCAATAATCATCACCTATGCAGCTGGCTACATTCAAAAGTGCAAAACACTCTCTACACTGCATATAAACATCTTAAAATGCCCCTTATACATGCATTATAATATACATGAAAATTCTTTAAAATATGTTATCCAGTGTCATGAGATGTATTCAGTTATAATAAGTACATTGCATTTGATGATAGCATCTTGCATATGCATGTATCATAACTTGCAGAATGTACTATACGGGCATGTCACTTAAAAATATTGTTATTGCATTCCAAAGATAACCTCTTCATATGCATCTATAGGATGCCGAGGATTTTATTCTATTATGTCACCTCAACATTGCTATTGCATTTTAAAAGACGCCGACATGCATCTGTAGGATGCCGAGAATTTTATTCTAGCATGTCATCTCAGCAATAGCATGCCTCGACATTGCTATTACATCTCAAAATGACCTCTTGCATGCATTGGTAGGATGTAGAGGATTTCACTGAAGTGTGTCATTTGACACTATAAGTGCATTTCAAAAATCTTCTTCCTGCATAAGCAAAGAGTTTCACTATATTGTGCCATTTGACACTATAATTACACTTCAAAAAGTCATCAACTTGCATAAGCAGAGGGTTTCACTCTAGTGCGTCATTTGACATTATAATTGCACTTCAAGTAGAGGGTTTCACTCCAATGTGTTATTTGATACTATAATTGCATTTCAAAATTATACCATATATAAACGTGAAGACATTGCATGAAATGCATCTAAAGGCATATACCTGCATAGGCTCTGGCGAGCGAGTTGTAGTACACACATAACGTCTAAGAATGCCACGTGGGTTAAGGAATAAATTTAGATTTTTAGCCAATTCTTTGTCGGTAAGTAGACAGAGTTAACAAGGTTCAATCAACGATACAAAAATGTAACAACCTATTAATTCCCCAATGATGATCGTGTTGAATTTAATATCAACTAGAGGGGATCATATATTTTTAAATGCCCCCAAATGCCCATAAAATCTAAAAATTCAAGAATCCAAAAATCTAAGATATTTAAAATTAAAATAAATTGTTAAACACTTAAAGAAAATCCCCACCCATCCTCCGTAACAGTTTTTCGAGGTGGACAATTTTGAAAATTACTTCAGCTCACAAAGAGCTAATATCTAGTCAAGAATATCACTAGGATTCATTCTCAATCTGTCTCTTGCCAGTAAGGACGTGACAAGTGTCCTCTAATCGATGGTTTTGTCTCCAAATGACACCAAAATTATGACTTTGCCTCTAAATAGCACCACAGGTAAATGGTTATGACCGGGATCCTCTGAACCGGATGGTTCACCGTAAAATGGTACCATTATATTACGGTCATAATCAGCGCCCTTATGTTCCCCAATAACACTAAATCCTTGAGATATGAATCAATAGGATATGATCGATAGGGCACATAGCCATATATTAACTAAGGTGGATTCAAATTTATTCCCATAGATAAACATCCACCCTAGGTCTACAAGATACCCTTGGATGATGCAAGCCATGGCTGCTGATAAGGATCCTTCTATCAGGTTGGGTCGACTACCTCCTCTAATTAAGTAGACTAAGGACCAGGATGGCCCTGGATGATGGAACCATCGGATCATGATCGAGTTCATCATCACTCCCTCACCATTCGCTTTAAATGTTAGATGGTGAAATTTAAATTTTAAATATCAACACCTCAAACACCAACCAATGCTACTATTATATGTCAGATATCACATATCTATAGACACATCGTAGTCATTCGGTGAATAGCCTTAATTTAAAGTTCTATCTCGTGAGCAGGAGGAGTAATTAACTAGAGGGGCTTGTGCCTATAGGAAACCATAACTCAAATCATAAAATCCTTGCAAAATGAGGGAAAAATCTCTGGTTAGTGTCTTATCTCAAACCCAATCTGCCTTCTAAAAATTTACCCCAAAACTTAATCCGTTAAAACTCCCCCTGAACAAAAGCACAGCGCAAAGCAAAGCAGCAAGGAGGCCGGGGCGCGAATTTTCGGAGCCCAAAAATATCTTCCTATTTTAGTTGGATTACATCAAGGATCAGCCTTAAGCCTATATCTTTTTTCTTTAGTCATGGTGCATGCTTTTTGCTGATGATATTCTTTTTGTTGATAAGACTAGAGAGGGAGTTGAAGGTAAACTTGAATTATGGAGGTCAACCTTAGAGTCTAAAGGCTTTCGTTTGAGTAGATCTAAAACTGAATATATATAGTGCAATTTTAGTAATAACAGATCTAGTGGGGGGATTGTGACTTTGGGTGATCAAGTCATTAATAAGAGTACATATTTTAGATATCTTGGATGTATTGTTCAGAATGATGGTGAAATAGATGAGGATATTATTAGTAGAATTCAAGTTAGATGGTTGAAGTTGAGGAATACATCAGGCTTGTTGTGTGATAGAAAAGTCCCTCTCAAACTTAAGGGAAAACTCTATAAGATGGTAGTGATCGACCTACAATGCTTTATGGTGCAAAATGTTGGCCATCAAAAGAGAAGCATAATATATATTAAGTTAGGTGTTGCAGAGATGAGGATGCTCAGGTGGATGAGTGGCTTTACTCTTAGAGACAGGATATGAAATGAGTATATATATGAAAAGGTTGGAGTAGCTCCAGTGGAAGATAAGATTAGAGAGAGTCGCCTTAGATGGTTTGGTCACATAAAATAGCAGCCTTCCAATGACTCGGTTAAGAAAGTGGATGTATTAGATTTGATTTATGTTAAGAAAAGATAGAGGTAGACCTAAAAGGAATTGGTTAGAAAATATTAGAAATGATCTTTATTTATTGGATTTAGATAAGAATTTGACTCTTAACAGGACACAATGGAGAAAATATTTATGTAGCCGACCCAACATAATGGGATAAAGGCTTGTTATTGTTGTTTTTAAATAAATTTTTTACTAAAAAGCTGCTTTCTATAGCAACTTTTACAAAATCTGTTATCTCTATAGTAGTTTTACAATCACATTCTCGGCATAAAAGGCAAAGAGTGGGACAAAATAAAAAAGCCTTGCTTTTATTTAATTTTCTTATTTTATCTCTTCTCTTTTGCTTTCATTTTAGGTGTTTTAACTTAATTTTATAAACCCATTTAATTAAATTTGTTATACCGAGATATATAAAGAAAGGATCGGCCGCACCTATAATCAGAAGCACAGAGCTGTTTACTAAGAAAATAATTTCCAAAATAAACCTTTTACTTATCATAAGAATTATTTAAAAATCCTACATAGAAATTTTTGGTAGAAACAAAGAATGGTAAGGAAGAAAGATAGACAATAGATATTTAAAAATATATTTATTTAATTATGTGAAAAATCTTATTAATATGAAACTTAGGAAAAATAGATAAATTATTAGTTCATCCAATTATAAAATTCTTTCCTTCGCAGTTGTTCATTGTTTTGTAGTTGCAAAGCTTTACTTCTAATCTGTGCCATCAATTCACGCTCATATATTGCAAGACTAATTATCAGTAGAGAGAGAGACAGACAGAGAGAGAGAGAGAGAGAGAGAGAGAGAGAGAGAGACTCTTAATTATTCCCTAGAAGTAAGATCTATGAGTTAATGATTTTCTTCTCCTCTGTATTTATCATTTGACCCTCTATTTATGAGTGAGGAGAGGCAATGCTATATAGAAAATTTATATTAAAGGTAAAGGTAATTATATGGATTTAAAAAAAATTAATTATTGAATATAAGCTAATAATGAATTTCTATAAAATAAAATATATGCTAGCTGTAGATATTAAGATTCTTAGATGTGAATTTAGTACATTCTAAATTGGAGATCGGTTCATTGTGAAGTGTTAGCAAACTTCTCATGGGTTGGCTAAATTTGGGTAAACAATTATGTGGGTGGTTTTGAGTGAGCATGTATGAGGCTTAATTAGGTAGTAGAGTTGGTTTAGGGCTTGTTCGGTTGTCTGAAAAGGAATACAGTGTAAAAGAAATATTTTGGAGTTATTTGGATGAGTATAAAAGAAATGCATGAGATTGCTTTTTTTTTTATTTTAATAAAATGAATATAATATAAAATGCAAAAATGATAGTGATTGATGACCGACATTAGAGGCGAAGTGGCCTACGATGGTGGCCGGCGGTGATTTACATGATTGCAATATTTCGGCTACGTTCAATGTAATCAAATAGCACATGAAACTCGTTACAACTTTAACAAATGCATTTATTAAATCTCCTATCAACCAAACATGTATCATAAAAGTTACATCTTCATGAAACCCAATTTCATCTATTTAAAATAAAGAAACTTTAATATTGATACAAGCAACCCTTTTTTTTTTCCCCTATTAGGCTTTTTGCGATTCATTGAAGCACTTGTGTTATAATCCTCATACAACTAATAGCCGAGAAAGTACAGAGGTCAAATAAAAAGATAGCATCAATTCCCTCCTTCGGACAAAATTTCCTATCGTACAAACACAATAAGCATAGCAATAGTCATGCTGTTACCAGCAAAGAATTGTGGTTGCACTCCTCCCTAAGTCCTAACACTATACAGAGTACCCCTGCCCTCCTACCCTTTCCTGCTTTTCCTTTCACTCGAGCTTAACGAGACACAAGAGCTCTAAGCATCTCTATCCTTATACACTCAAAGTGTCAAAGCCTCATGCCTGGAAGCACGTTGTTTCTCCCTCCAGTTTGCTCCCCACATCATTGCCTCGGCCACCGCCCGCTCCCTTTCAGCATCCTTGTTCATCATGCTGGCAATCTCTTTCGGTGTGTCATCTCTCTCGATCCCATATACATCCCACTTGCTTCCATCCTCTTGATTCCCTCGGCCAAGATTCTCCTCCCTCGACCCACGGCTCCGTCGCTCAAGGCGGTGACTGTAGGCCGCTACCCCCTTGGGGTCATAGGTTTGTGATTCCAAATATGACAGTGCTGTGACAACATCTGCAATGAGTGGGCGCGCAGCTGCCTCCTCTTGGATGCACATGGAGGCCACGGCAACAGCTTGGTAGAGACCACGCATTGGGTATCTTCCTTGGAGCATAGGATCAGCAAGCTTGGAAAGCTTTCTTTGGTCATTGAGCATTGGTCGGGCCTGCAAGGGTCCCCATTATGTTAGTTTATTATGTTTAGGCATAGGCTAAATCCTTGAGGAATTATAACGACCCAAACTGTAGTTGATTTTGTTTCCACTATAAAAAGCATGCCAATTATCAAAGACGCCAAGAACGACGACATAATCTTTAGGTATTTTTAGTAAATAAACATATATTACTTTCAAAGAATAGTTGTCATAATGAAGTTTTGTAATCATAACTTTCTCTGGGGCAAACTCAAGTAGATTTTTCTCTAAAACTGAAAGGAACAGCAATGTTGTCTTCCTAAGAAAAAATGTTGAGTTTTGACAGGAACTTTTAAATTGAAGGGCCATTTAATGTGTTGACATTGGTGAAGGGCAATTTGGTTACTTTGAAAAGGATATTGCATAGAAAGAAGTTCTGCCACCTTCTAAACGTAAAAGTGGAGTGGCTTAAAGAAGATTATCTTCTATTGTAATGTCTGCGTAGTATTAAATGTTGAGATGAAGCTCTGCAAACCCTTCTAGGTCCATGTAAAAGAATACAAATTATAGTTGTCTATGTATAACACTATATATTATGAAATAGCACACTTTGTTTGAGGTGGCTTAAGCTTTTTTGTTTCTACTTTTAAATATAATTTTTCATAAACAACTTTTTAAAGGAAAAATTTTTAAAAAATTATCATCCAAATGGGGTACTACTTTTCATTAGCTATTTTTCCTACCAAAGAGCCATCAAAATGTCATATCAAACAAACCCTTGATCCATCTATAAAATAATTGCATCATTTTCTCTCTATTGTGTATGATCAAACCATCAAAATCTACTTGCATTTGTATCAATAAATGCTACTTCCATTCCATTGTCTCTGTGATATAACGTTTTTTCTCTGTATCCTTAGAAATTTCAAGAAACCAATCTATTCTCTTACTTCTATCACACTGAAGTTAATCATAATTGACTTGATCATAGTGATCAAATTTTGTAGTTGAAAGACTTGAATGAACTCATAATACATGGTAACCATTACTATTCTAGATTCATGCTATTTAAATTGGTCAAATCTGATTGGGACTATCTCAAATAAAAAGTTTTAAATCAAAGCATAGAAACTTGAGGTACTCAACCATCATAAGCACTTTCATCTCTAATCATTTTAAAATTTGATTTGCAAACTTACCCAGCGAATAAGGTTCTGCTCTCCATGTGGTTTTGAGTTGTCAATGGATTTTCTTCCAGTAATTAACTCCAAGAAGACAACTCCAAAGCTATAGACATCAGATTTGACTGTCAACTGCCCTGTCATAGCATATTCCGGAGCACAATATCCATATGTCCCCATAACCCTAGTTGAAACATGAGACTTGTCACCAACTGGACCAAGCTTTGCAAGCCCAAAATCAGAGAGCTTTGAATGGAACCCCTCATCCAATAAAATGTTGGAAGATTTGAAGTCCCTATAGATGACTGGAGGGTTGGCTTTATCATGCAGGTACTCTAACCCTCTGGCTGCACCCGCTGCAATTCTCATCCTTGTATTCCAATCCAAGGGCTCCTTATCTGGTGGGAGATCTGCAGTAAATGTTACACTTTTTAATTAATGTTCTCAAATGTCCAACGTGGACCATGATGATATTACCGATATAAAAAGTATAAACTGATATGCTAAAATGGAAAATAAGGCGATATATAAAAGAGCATTAAATATAAAATTAAACTTAAGAACAATAAAACATAATGGCGCAGCTTTGCAACTGACAATAAATGATGGTTCTTGGAAAATTGAAACGTGTGGATGAAGTAATTTAACCATTTACAATCAAATTGGGCATTTTTTAGCTCATAAGAATAATACTCTATAAACTATTATTTGATAATTATACCTGAGTGTCTCATTTTTAAAATTTTTTAGAGACATATTGATGCCAAAAAAACTATTATGATGGTTTTTTTCTGGTTTGAGGGGGTTTATATCTCATAAATTACTCTTTAGGATGTTGTTCACACTATCGCACCACTGATTCTATAACATTCCTTGTTTTGATAAAATCTATTTAGATCAAGTTGATATTTCATTTTATATATTTCCTTTTGTTTATGAAGTTTATATTAGATTTTATCAATGATGCAGATATATTAAAGTTCAGATTCGCCCATATATAATCTTCAAATTTCTTCAACTATGAAGATGGATGGAAAAAAAAGTATCGTTTTGTAACCTTCACTTTACAAAAGCATGAATTGCAGAATCTTTCATCTTCCTTTTTGAGATGCCAAGAATCATATTGATAGGAAGAAAATAAGATCGATTCTATCTTGGATCGATTCCCAGAGAAACTGTTGAAATGCAGAGATTGTCTACTTCAGAATTTCTAGTGTCTTTTGTCTTATGCGTTAAGGCTATTATATTACTTATGTTTCAACACCATTAGAGTTTATGCAAGTTATTTTGTATAGTGAATTGTTATTGCATGTATTTTTTGCATGCTATTAAGTTATTTCTAGGTGCCTAATCAAGTTTGAACAATATGTAAGTCCAAGTCTATTCCAAAAAAATATCTATCACGCATTGTAGGGTGTATTAGGACTTGTTTTACTTATAGTTGGTCAAAGTTTACAAGGGTTACAATCCTAGTATTTAATGAATGTATAAAATTTATCTTTGCTTCCATGATCAAAGATGACTCTATGCAAAGTTAGATGTCAAACATAAACTCTCCTGATAAAGCCTTGAATTTCATTAGAATCTCGATTTTCCTCTTGTTTGCTAGTTTTTCTTGATCCTATTGTTAAGAAAAAAGCGTCAATGTGGGGACAACTTGATCTTCATCTCACGCCCTTAGTTATAAAGACTCAGAAAAAGAGCAATCTCAGAACATGTGTGCTAGTATTTCATGGAAGGGCATGTACCGTGAGCATATCCCATCATATGGTTTTCAATGGTACTAAATAACCAATAAGATCTAATGTGAATTTGTAGTATGTCGTGCCTTTTTTTTTTTCATTTTCAAATGTCAACTAATTTACTTACAGGAATTTGATACATAGTATAGTTTGCATGCATAGATTGATGTAGCCTTGGTATGATTCCGCATCACCAACCCTAAACTAGCATAGACTCGCTTCTCATCATAGTTCTGATTCAGTTTGATATAAGAGTCTTGAAAGTAATTATGTTTCTCCTGTCAGCAAAATCGTAAGGAAGATACATCCATGATCGAGAAGATGATTTACAATCAATGATTGCTAAAAAATTGAATAGATGTGAAGAAATCATGAAGTGAAGTCTGTTAAGCCATCAATAAAATATCAAAGGAACAAATTTGAAAGCTTGCAAGAACAGAATACTTTTTGCTTCAAGATTGAAGATCAAAGAAATGTATATGTGGAGGAAAAATCAGACTTCATAAAAACATATATAAATTGAAAATGAAATAAAGATTTTTTATGTGAAAATAATAAAGATATTCACAAAACGCAGAGAATGTAGATAAAGTACTACGAAAAGAATAAAAACAATAAAAGAAAGAAAGAGTAACTGAACATGAGACTTAGTTTGAAGATCATAAAGAGAAGCCACCATAAATCTCGTACTAAGCATATAACTAAAAACCTAAATTTTCTATTTGTCCAATGTAGGACTATACCGCTCATAGCTTTCAGGGGAAGTCATAACCAGTAACCACATTCACTCCCTTCTCATAATAATCAATCCAACACTATCTAGTAAACTATGCTTCCATAATCCTAGAAAAGACACCATATTTAACTCCATGAAGCAACCAACCACTTTTTACTACCAGATTCAAAAAAAAAATTTAAACAAGTTAAATGTCTTCAGCCTATAATCGGGTAACTTACAAGTAAAAAATAAAAATAAAATTAAAAAAAAAATTTTAAAAAAAAGGTAACTTACAAGTGCTGTACAAGGGTTGATTTCAAAGGATTTGAGAGGGACGACAAGTGGTTAATTCTTATGCTGCATTCTAGAAAATAGATTTGTAATATTTTATTTATAGTCCTCACCCAAACAAAGAAACCACTTCTCTTCCAACTCGTATATTCAAGTCAAATTTATTGTTGAAGTATTAGATAGTTTGTCAAAGTGCTTATTCAGTGCGATGCTTCATAAGACAGCAAATCAAGTGCAATATTGGTGCCTACGATTCATAAAAAAACTTGGTCTCATTTAAAAAATTTCTTCTATTTGAAGAAACAAAAGAATCCAAAATCCTCTTTCACACAATTTGTTCTTTTCACATGTTTTTCTTATGCAATAATTGCACCAGTTGATTTGTCCCTTCGATCATTTTGATTAGGTGATTTGATCATTTTGAATAATTAAGGGTCAATTTTTGGTTGGCTTAAAAAGGAATACAGTGTATAAAGAATGCAGTGTAAAAAGAATGCAATATAAAAAGAATACAGTGTAAAAGAAATACTTTAAATTATTTGGATGACTGTAAAGCAAATGAAGGTGAATGTTTTATTTATTTGGTTTGAAGTAAATGAATGTATTGAAAAATCCCAAGATGGGGTTGGCGGTGGTGGCCGGTGGTGGACGGCGGAGGGTGGCGACGACTGTCGACGTCTAATGGCGGAGGTGGTGGTCGGAGGGGGGTGGCAGAGCTTGTGGTGAGTGGCGGCCGGTGGCTGGTGGCGGCTGTGGCGGCTAGTGGCGAGTGGGGTTGATGGTGGTTCGCTGCGGATGGCAACGATGGTCGCCGGCAGTGGATGGCGGTAGTGGTGGCCGGCGACAGGTGGCAGCGGTGGTGGCTGGCAGTGGGTGACGATGTGGTGGCCAACGACGGCTAGTGGTGGATTGCGGCAAGTGGTGGTGCCCGACGATGGTGGGAGGCAAATGGCGGAGGTCAAGCAAGCTTGCTTGCTGTGTAAATGGTTCTCGCTCAAAACTGGGCGAATTTAGTTTACCTCAAAAAAAAAAGGTTTACGCTATATTTACTTTATTTTACTTTGCATTCATTTTTCTTCTAACTAAACACCAATATTTTCAAAATCCATGAACTTCGAATATTTTACACCCATTTTACTACAAACCAAATAGCCCCTAAATACAAAGGAAACGAGAATCATCCTTATGTCTCATCCTTATGGCATGAGAATCAAAATGATAAAAACCACCTATTCATTTTTTTGGAATGAATCCTAATAGAATAATGGCAACGACAATATATGACCTTACATATATGAAATTCTCACATTTTTCGATTAAAATTATCTTTGAATGAAACAAGACTGTTCTAGAGACATTGAGAAGTTAATTTTTATGTTGCGTTATGTTATTTTACTAAGAGGTATATTAATAAGCAGTTTCGTGAATAATACTATTTCGAAAAAGAATTAATAAAATTAATTTTTTATGTATTATAATGTATTATCAGGGCGCAAAAGTTTGAGTGATATAAGAAATTAGGGATTAATTTCTTGATAAATTTGCATAAAATATTAAAGACTTTTGACAACATTGAAATAAATATATCTAAATTACTCTATAATGATCATCAACGAAGATAAAATATGAAAATTTTGAGTAAGTTAGAACAGGAATTGAACCTAAAAATATTATAATGGACCAACTTATAAAGGAAGAAGCAACTTGCTAGTAATAAATGATAGGAATAACATAAGATGATTTTTCTCCAATTTAAAAACATGAAACATTCATAGTTGGAGGGGAGAGAAGTGAAAGACTCTTGAAGTGAGAGGAATACAACCCAAGCAGTGAAAGCATTGATTAGGAGTAACAATGTAGGCAAGAGCAAACGAAGTGCTAATTATTAAGTACTAGATACCTCTAGACTCAACACCCCTACCAATCTTTTTTTTATTTTCGAGCTAAGATCCTGAAAAATATATTAATTTTGATAAAATATTACTAATTGTGGGTTATAATAAGACGTTGCATAAATTATAAATAATAAAAAATTGTAACACAACTGATAAAGGTTTCGTTAAGGTAACACTATCTTTTCTAAAAACAGTAGATGAGGAATCATCAAAACAATGACGCAAATGATAGTGAAGATATGCAATAAAGAAAATTACTATAGATTACCTATCATATGTGAAGATGTATTTGAATCTAAAATTTAGAACATATCAAAAGAGATAGCGACAACAGAGTTTGTAGAAGAGATTGCTTGAGAAAAGAAAGGCCCTTCGACTATTGAGTACTCGATATTATTCATCTTCAGGAATAGTAATAGAGCTAGAACTAGATGAGGACAATAGCCTAAAGCTATATACGGATACATATGGGGCAGTCAAAGGATAGTTGTATTTTCTCCCAATATCGTTTCAAACAATGATTAGTTGTGATGAAAACATGCGTAAGAGAACTTATGGCCTAGACCGCCACAAATCAGTCATCCTTGTTCACGACCTCGAAACTGCCATGAAACATGCAAGAGAAGCAATAGACGGTTCAAAACTATTTGAAGCCAAATAATAACAGCATAATCAGAAGTTTGCTATTTTGAGAGATGAGATTCACTATTACCTGGAGGAGCATCAAATTATAAGAGTATGTCGTTTGAAACAAAAGAAATTGAAAAGCTCTTGACGTCAGAAAATAGTTTATATTATTAAAAATGGTGGTGATGCTTAAGATGGAATAGGATTTAGTAAGAGAGAGAACCACGGTGTCGAAGAGAAACTCAAATCATGAAGATGGAAAGGCCCGAACTTGACATTTCATGGGCCTTTCCATCTTCATGGAGTGAGGGTAGCCTGCACGATTGGGATTAGCCATGCACTGGCTAGGGTAGAAGGCAAGAGATACGGAGGAAGGATCGATGAACGCGCACATGTATCAAGCAAGACACCACGCAGAAATGCGAAGGAGGAAGGCCTGGTGGCGGCGTAATACCGGCGAGCGGTGAGGTGCGCCTAAGTGCACTTTGGAAGCTCCAGCGAGCAGGAGGGACAGCGGTGCCGTGACCTGGCGGATGCTGCGACGAGCAACCGCTGTTATGGCATGTTGACGGCGCAAGAGCGTCGCCTCGTTGCGGTGGCCTGGGGATGGGTAAAGGTGGGGGCCGGCACTTAAGATAGACCATATTTTATAATATAAAATATAAAATAAATAAATAATAGAACTTACATATATGTAATTAAAATTCTATTATTTATATATTTAATATTTAATTTTTTCTATTTATTTATAATATTTAAATCTTGAATGTATATTAAAACTATCAATAAGATTAATTTTCTTAAAGTAAAATAAAAATTATCATACATGTCTTTAAATGTGATTAAACATAATTATTAAAGTAAATATAAAATTTTAATATTAAACATTAAAGGGATAAAATTTAATGATGTGATATTTCCCTAAAAATATTCTTTTATATTTGTGTATATCATATCTAAACTTTTATAAATTTAATGTAAAATTTTACATTTTAAAATAAAAAATATTATTAATATTAATTCATCTAAAATAAAATATATTTTAAAATTACTAAGATAATGTATTAGATGAATAAATAGGAATAAGTATAAGAATTTCATGATATGTAGTAAATCCCACTAAAGATGAATTACAGAGAGATTATATTATATTAAAATACATTTAAGAGAGAATACTATATTGTGAATATTACGATAATTTTGAAAATAAAAAAACATAAAGATAAGAACTAACTATGTAGGCCAAGTATTGTATCATAATTATAAGTCTACTATTTACGTGGATTTCATTAAATGGTAATTATTATATATTTTTCTTGGAGGACATACTTATTTTAAAATATATTTTTTTACAATCATAATAAAATTTTAAGTTAGAATTCATCATTGACAAAAGTTTAACTTAATTCAAGTTCGAATTATGACTAATGCTACATAAATAAAAAAAAATAGATATTTATATCATTAAATAGTAATTTTCTTCGATTTTTTTATATAAATATTATTTTTTTAAAAGGATTAATTAATTGTTGTTAACCTTAAATAAATTATTTACCACGTACATGTAAAGTAAAATTGTGGCTTGATCGTTGGAAGTCTAATTATAAATCACAACAGATATTCTTATCCACGGGCGCGTTTCCACCCAAAATGGCCCAATTTAGTAAAAGGCTTCGCATTTAGGTCCAATTCGAAGAACGAAGATGCAGCCATATTGTTATCCACTGGCCAGTTGCCAGCCCAAAATGGCACAATTTAGTAAAAGGCTAACCATTTTGGTCCAATTGGAAGAAAAAAGATGCAACTGTTCGCTAGGATGCATCAAGAAGTTCTTAGAAAACAATCAACAGTGCATCACTTGTATAGTTTTGATGATTGATACCTCATTACAATAATAGTAAATTTAATGAATTTTTCTTTAAGCCATTGTCCAATGATCTTGATTTTGAATTGGGAGGCTCATAATTAAAATCCAATAGAAAGAGAATGATATTAGTTTTCACCAAAATGAATCATATTCTCTCTCTAAATATGCATTTGAAGATGAATAAAGAATTTGTTTATAATTACTACTAACAAGATGATTTCAGCATGCAAAAATTATCATGGTTGTTGTGATTGGTCCAATTTTAGATTATGTTGGCTCTTAGGTGTATTTTATCCTCTAGTGTTATAAATAGGATGTGTAGGGTGTTGTACACAGTGCCCATTGTAATAAGCCATTAAGCCAAGGAATAAAAGAATTTAAGAATTCCTACAGTTTCTCTCTCCCTCTCTTCCCTGTCCCTCTCTCTCTCTCATGCAAGAAAGCTCAAGAACTCCTCCAAGATTTACAATTGGTATCAGAGTCTGGTGGAGGTGATCTCGAGGTGGAGGTAGGTTCTTATTCAAGAAAGAGAGGAGCGGTCAGGCTGTCGGTGTCGCAAGTTGGAGGTTGTGCAGGTCAATCCCGTGAGCTAGAGGCGGAGGTGACGCGTTGGCAGGATCCCGTACTGGATCTAAGTCGCTGAGAAGCGGGGGTCACGTACAGTTCGAGCGCGCAAGGCACGGGAAGTCAAGTGAGCACGAGAAGAAGCGCACAGGGCCACTTGGCAGCGTAGTGCGCGGAGGAGCGCTCAAGTATGCGTGAGGCACACGGGGAGTGCAGAGGGTTGCGGTATACACAGGGCTCAGGGTTCGCGTAGGTGGAGGCCACACGAGGTGCGGTGCAGGAAGATGCACTGGGTTTGTGCGGGTGGAGGCCGCACGAGGTGAAGTGCAAGCGATGTGTGTGGGGCACGAGGGCAGCTCAAACGTGTGGTGCTTGGGGCGCAACTGGCCACAGGGTGTGAGAGTCTGAGCCGGAATCGCAAGAGGCTGTAGGGAGGCGGGTTGTTCGCGTGTGAGAGACGAACCGCCGCAGATTCAAGATCCTTTTTTTTTTATTAAAGATTGATCTAGATCTTTGAGGAGGAGTTAGGCTGTTCTTGGAGAGCAGCGCCGGGGTTGGATTTGCCAGTATGGATGGACAGTGTTTGGCTGAGTCTCGGTATGCCGGGGAGGATTATTGCAAGATGAAATTATTTTTTTTTTTTTTAGTAAATTTGGATCAAGATAGAGATTGTTGTGATTGGTCCAATTTTAGTTTATGTTGGCTCTTAGATGCATTTTATCCTCCTAGTGTTATAAATAGGTTGTGTATGGTGTTGTAAACAGTGCCCCTTGTAATAAGCCATTAAGGCCAATCAATAAAGGAATTTAAGAATTCATGCCGTTTCTCTCTCCCTCTTCCCTGTCCCTCTCTCTCTGTCCCTCTCTCTCTCAAGCAAGAAAGCTCAAGAACACCTCCAAGAATTAACAATGGTTGATCTCAACAAACAATATAAGACTATTTGAAGAATCTAATTCAACGGTTTTTATAATTGATAGATGAACCATAAAAAATAATAATAATAAAAAAATATCATCATCACCGCCATCATCATTATCAATCTTATCTCAAATATTCATGCTGGACTAAGATGCTTCTAAAACAAAAACAGAAGTAAACAAATCCGAAAAAAAAAACCATCTAGGATGATCTAATTTTCTCTATGTTTTTGGCTATGAACTTCCACTGTATGAGAGGAGCATGCTCTTGTAAGTTCTTGAAAAAAATCATCACTTATCTTGCCTACAATTAGATATACACCCTAGACTTTTTTCCTTTTGTCGCTCAAAGGAAAGATTGAATGATATAGTTAGTTTGAATACCACAATCTTGCCATGAAGAGAAGAATATCCATCTGACAGTTAAAGATGATTAAACGAGGACATATTATTTAGATATTCATGCCAATAAATAACAATTATAGGTTAAGGCTTCATTTTAGATTGCTTTCTTATTGCTTTTCAAAGCAGCTTTCTAGCACAAGAATTTTTAGTTCTAAAAATTTTTGTACTAGAAAGTTGCTTTAGAAAACAATAAAAAAGTTGTTCCAAACCATAATGAAATCTGTAGAGACACCAATAGGATTTGTATAATTTTTTTTATATTTTTGTCCATTGATCTATTTTCTACTATGTTTTGCTCTCTATATTTAACTGAGCAATACAAGAAAAATAAGTTCCATGCAAAATCAAGTATGAGGTCATGATTAACAGATTTCAATAGAAAAAACTTTAATAAGTAAATCATCTAAGTATAAACTTACAATGCAAATGATCTTCTAGAGATCCCAGAGGCATGAACTCATATACAAGAAGCCGTTGATCTCCATCAGCACAATAGCCGATTAAATTAACAAGGTTTGGATGGTGTAGTAAACTGAACATGAGAACCTCCACCAGGAATTCTCTATTTCCCTGTAGCCCATCCTTGTCAAGACGTTTTATAGCTACAATCTGAACAGAAAGAACAAATCTAAAGCGTCAATCCGATTTCAGAGATATAGAATCAAGAAATATTGTCGAAGAAAACAAAATAGGAGAGGAAAGGATTGGAACAAAAAAAGTTCCTCACTATTCAGATGAAGAATTAATAATTGAAGAAGAAGATTAGCATCCATGATAAAATGATTTTGGAGAAAAAAAAAACTCAATCAAATCATCAGTAAATGACAATCATATTACCTGTCCACTGCTCTCCAACCGACCTTTATAAACCCGGCCAAAACCACCTTCACCAATGAAGCAGTCTCGTCTAAAATTCTTTGTTGCAGCAGAAAGCTCCCTGAATGTGAATGTCTGTGCCGATATGGTTACACCAGCCGCATCCTTCTGACCCAATGAACCCTTTCTAGAACCCATACTGTTTCTGCTTCTAATTTTGCTGGATGCTGCAAATAAACGAGGGCATGAACTTAACCTTCATTTCTGTCCAACTAAACAAAAGATAAATATATTGGCATTCCAAATCTTACTAGGGCACGTTGGTGCTCCTCAATTATACATTCATAGATTACTTCTTCAGATTAGAACCAACAGAACTCAGTCAAATCAAAACAGCAATCATCGGAGTAAAAAAAGCCCCGCCGTAGACAACTAAATTAATCTATTACCCCAAAAAAGGCCTAATAATATTGCACTTGAGCTCCAAACCGGAGTCGGGGAGTTGAAATCCATATCTAAAAGGGAAAAATAAATTCCAGATCTACCTATCGATAAAGCCGAGAAGAGGATCAACGATACAAACATACCAGAAGATAACATCTTCATGCGAGGAGCTTCCATGATCCGCGCTTCTTTCTTTCCATCTTCCTCCCCACGCAAATGGGAATCCCCGGCCTCCTCAGAAACGAAGCAAGAGAAACAACCCATCTCGGAAAAAAACAATCACAAACCACCGATAAACAAACAAGTTCAGATCCTTCAACCCCTTCGATTGAGCCCGATCACATTCTACCACTAACCACACAGAAACGGATCGATTTCGTCAAATCCAACGCCATAATTTGCTTTTCCAAGATCCTGTCACCCCGATTCGAAGGGTAATAGCTGCAGAGGAGACAGAATTCTTCGAAAGAATTTATGGCGGAGTTGAGCGCTTGTTGATTCCCGCTGACCTGAACAGTCAAAAAGAAGACTTGCCGGCCGGTGTTTCCGATTCTGCCGCTTGTCATTTCATATAGATAATTTAATTAAAAATATATATAAAGGAAAAGGAAGGAGATGTTTGGCTTCTCAAGTAGCAATACGCAAACTGCCAGATTCTTCGTTGGTGCGTGCTAACTTCCATACAAATGTAAAGTCCAGCGATTTAGGGTTTATGGCAATTTTTAAAATTTTAATGCAAAGAGCTGAAAATTAAGCCAATTTTGATCCATTCCATTTGTGTTGATTTTGTATTTATAGATTTAACAATCACTCTATTCAACATATGAAATGTTGACCATTAAATTATTCATATTTTTTGGCATTAAAAATTAGAAGTCACTGGTAATTATATTTTAACTCATTCGATAAATTCTAAGGAGAGTTCCTTATTATTATATAGTGGATGGTCACATTATGTTGGGGTTCGACATATGAGAAAATTTTCAACATTTTTTTTTTTTTGAACATTACATTTTTTTTTTGAACATTACATTTTTTTCTTTCATATAAAAAATTTCATCATGATTTGGATATATTTCAAAAGATTGATGGTACAATTTTATAACAGACAAATTCATCAATAAATAATCGATCAATGTGGAGCTCAGGAATGTAATATGTTCTTTAAAGAGAAATTGCATTGTTTATATTCAAAAGAATTCATTCATGATGATGATGATGATGATGATTTCTTAGGGTATATTATCAAAATTTACATATAAAGCTTGATTAGAAAAAAGATCATATGTATATTGAAAAAAAATATATTCAAATATGATGTCATTAGAAAATTCATCCAATCTTTGAATTTAAAACTTTTTAATTAAATTTAGGATCAATTAAACTCCAATTTTAGGAAACTATAGTTGATACGAATATTATTATGAGATAAACTCAACAACATCAAAAGTATTTTAATAACCTCAAAAATGAGACCAAGGAAGCACTTAAAGATTAATTAGATAATTTATAATATTAATTATAGGACAAAATAATCTTCAAAACTTGCATGCTTATAGTTAAACAAGTGCTCGAAGAGAGAAATCCAATGACCCCAAAATAACACAATTTTGAAGTAATTAATGTACTTAAATGTTGAATAACTTGCAATAATCAAAGAAATCAGCATATATAGTTTGCTTGAATACTTTGAAATTTTGACTCAATTTGTCAAATTTTCACTCCTAAAAATTATAAATAACATCTCATTCTTCACGTGAAAGAGACTTGAACTTAATATCGGAGAAATCTTGGATATCTTAAAAACTCAAAGCTATGCATGATATTTGATGCCCATTATCACCGTCAACAATTGTCATAGCCCGATTACTATCACCAGTCCAAGATTGTGCGATTATCTGACTTTCATTTCTCAAACATCTTTGTTTTTATATCATTGTCCCATAGCCCTATACTTCTCAGTTATCGTCACCATACATATTTTGATAGGCCACAATACTTTGAGAGTTCAACAAATGAAAAAAATTAATAAATTATATATTTCTTATAAAATCAAGGTCATATCTTTCGTACAACTTCCCTCTAGATTTTGATCCTTTAAATATATCTATCCTCGTATAGGATATTTTTAGATTTGCTCACCTATAGACTTCATAACCATTCTTTAGTATCATAGTGCATATAGAGTTTACATTCAAGGCATCAATCACATGTCTAACATAAAACATATGGCAAGTACTATAATAATGATCTCATATATATCTATTTGTAAGAAAAAAAGTATAAGTTCCTGCATGTAACATAAATTTGCATGTCGAAAATCATGTACAAAATTATTGCTACTCATGGAAGTTGCGCATGATTGTATAGAAAATTTCAAGGGACATGTGATTATAATATATATATATATATATATATATATGCATCATGTATATTTACAATAGGGTTAGAGCAATTAAGAGGGCCTCTTCTTCACAGCTTGTCACCTAGACTCAGCCGAGTCTGACCTTGTCTACACCTGCAGCAGACAGTGCTCAGTTTCATTCCCCAAATGCTCGATTTTCTTCATCAGAACCCACACACAGTACTCCTTTCTAGTTTCTACCCTTACTGTCCTACACAATCAACAGCGAGTCTCATCCACCTATCCATACCTACCATACAACTAGCTATTCTACTACCCGCCACCCCCTCAGCCATTTCAAGGAAGACCTTCTATATTTTTGAAGTAGCAACCTGAGACTATAACAACACTAACAACATATGGACGCATGCTCACAGAGTCTGAGGGCAACATATAAGTAATGCATGCTTTAATTTATTCAAATATTTTTAGAAGTAATTTTGAAATTTATGTTTTATACAGATTTTATTCGTCAAAGCAGCCAACACATAAAATACTTGACATAATATGGAGCAAGTTTGATGCTCCATATGTATCATGGAAGAAAATACCTCAAGAGGTTCGAGGCATGTGGTTCCAGGAGTTTAAGGTTAGTAATCAACAGTAACAGTAATATATGTGCATTTTATTTAGTCTAACACATATTTTTATATGTTGTAATGTCGATATGCATAGAGATTTCTATTGGTTACCATAACAAAATACAAAGTTTAGAAAAAAAATTTAAAAAGAGCATATTAGGTCGCCTACAAGACATGTTTACAGATATTAGGAAGTTAGGTGAGGGACCACTTTGGATTTGTGAGAGTGTATTGGTTGACTTGATCAGAATTTGAGCCAACTCATATTATAGTAGGAGGAGGGATAAAAAATAGGCTAAATAGAGTTTTAAATGTTGGGGGCATGGGTAGCGCCCTCCATACTAGAGGCTGACTTCCACACAATGAGCATAGATGAGTAAAATTTTTTACTTATAATTCCTATGATCTCAGATTCAAATTATTTGTTTATTTATGAATACTAATCTAAGTATATTACAAAAAGAAAGGTTGGGTAGGAAATCAGCTATTGTTGAGTTAAACACTCGCATCCACCAGCATCATGAGGACTAATAATGGGTAGACTAGTGACTGATGAGGGCCTTTGTGAGTTTCGAAGTTTTGAATATTAATAAAAATATTTTAAGTTAGATAGATGTAATGTTTATATTTATTTTATATTTTTTAGGAGTACACACGATTTTGAGAGAGCGAGGCTACAACTGGTGAGGGATCCTCTATGGTATCAACAGATCATTCTAACTATAGCATATAGTCATAGGAAGTAGGCAGATTGCAGAAGGATAGAGTTTATGGATTAGGCCCCAAGGCCTATGCATTCGAGGGATGATCCTCTGGTTCATCAAGCTTCTCAGCTAGCAGTTAATAGGAGTTAGTTAGTCGATAGGTGGTTGCCCTAACAATAGAATTAGGCTTAGTGCAAAAATTACATACATATATGTAAATGCAGCAAAGACATATATCGGAGGAGTTGTACAGAATCAAGGAGCCGTTTCATGACAAATAGCCTACAGCGCACGTGGAGAGTAAGGAGATAGAGTTGGAGTAGAATGTTTTTGTTGATTTTTTTTAGTCAGCTATTGTAATATTTAAGAATTGTTGTCTAATTGTAGAATAATTGATTTGTGTTTGTACATTACCTTATTTGATCATTGTATAATGAATTCTGAATGATGTTATTGTGGGAATGTTTAAATATTTTACCAAATTTAGCTCTTTTATATGTTTCATGCTTGCTTTATGAATTATTGTAGGATAATTGATAGGAGAATGTGTTTTTTTTATCTGTGCTACAGGTTTCTAATGGAATATTCTGTCAAAAATACTAGCGAATCACCAGTGGAATTTTCCTCCTATAATTCCAACGAAATAGAGGTGAAAAATTCCACCGATATTATCGGAGGAATTTTTTGCAACTAAACAACCAAAGTCTGTCGTTCTTTTTCCTAGGAGATCCATCAGAAATTCATTGGTAAGATCTTCGACGGAAAAAACCCATCGCAATGGTATTTCTGATGCTCATTTTATCGGCCGTAGATATTCCAGTGGAATTACCAATTTTTCCAGTGGATAATTTTGCTTGAAATAATGAGAAGTCCTATAGTGAATTGATCTTATAGGAATTCAATTTATCCTCTTATAAATAGATTAATGTCATCTAGCAATACTCTAATAAATAATCTTAGATGGATAAAAATTTTGTATCACCCTTCTTTCAACATCTTGTGTCATAGGCTAGGATTTGGGATAGCACCCACTACAGGAAAGTCGCAAATTTCCAGCGAAATTTCCGGCGGATTTTGAAAATTTCCGGTGGATTTCCGACAAAAATGTCTTCGACAGTAAATCGAGCGTCGGAAATTTTTTTCGTCAAACAAAATCCGTCGAAAAAATTTTTCCGGCGGACAAAATTCGCCGGAAATTTTCTCCGGTGGAAAAGATTCGTCGGAATAAATTAAACGGTTTAAAAAAAAAAGCTCAGGTGGGTGCCCGCTCCAGCGCAAGCCCGCAGCCCGCGCGCACCCCATTCTGCCGGAAATTTTTCCAAATAGTCTGTCGGAAATCCACCCAAAAAGCCGCCTGAAATTCTTCCGCCGGAAAATCCGCCGGTAATGTGAGATTTTCCTGTAGTGACCCCATATTAACAATCTAAAGAAGACAAACTTCTAAAAGATTTTTTCGTCACACTTTTTAGCACATATAATGAGTTTAGTTAAAACCATGACATTTATAGAGCTTAGCATTATCATTAAAGAAAAAAATAGACATCCATATGTTGAACATGAGAAGATTCTTATTTCATATTCGTATAAGAAAAATAAATGATATGGTTTTTTTATCTCTTAAGTATCATCATGTTCTACATCACTATCAACAAGGATAATCATATATAATCATCTTGCTTTCTACATCTTTGTCAATATCTGGGGAGAGGGCTTCAAATATTCAAATAAAAGAAAATCATTCGAAGTTAGCACCAATTTTGTAGTGCATCAATCGTTTAAGAAGCCATGAACTAAATCTCCTTCAAGACATTGGTGCTTTGGCCCCCACTTCAATCAAGCATTAATTAGAAGGGACCTCTTGAAGTCTTCTATAAGCATCAAATTTTTCCTGGTTAAATCTTCTTTGAGGACAATCACTTTTTCTTCAGAACTTCTATAGCCTGGCCTCAAAGAAGCAACTCTAATTCAAGCTTGCATCACATTTCTGGAGGTCTTCTACAGCCTCTTGTGTTGGGAAATTTTTATATATGGGCATATATACTTTTACATATAAATAAAGTTTTATACATTAGAAGTTATCTAATATTGAGCCAAATAAAATTTGTGATATATTTAAGAATTAAATTATTATTTGGCTTATGTGGCATCTCATTTAAATTTGTATGGAATTAATTATTTGTGTAGAAGCCAAGTATTTATTTTTTATTTTAATGATGGGCTGAAATAAAAATAAATACACTTGAAGTATAAAAGGGTCATGGTCCCCAGTTTAAGCGGGGATGTTCTCATTTTCCTCATTTCCTGTCTTGAGTGAAAAGAAGGGGTCTCTCGCTCTCTTGGAGAAAGCCGCCTCAAATGTGGAAGATCGAAGACCTCGATTCTGCAATTCAATGAATTCATGTACGCTTCCAATAATTCTTCTCGATTATTTAGTAAGTCTTTTGAAAATGATCGAATTTATTTTTCATCTCCTTTAAATCCTAACAAATGGTATCAGAGATTGGTTTTCATGTTGAATCAATGAGAAATAATTTTCTCTAAGTACATTTTTTGATTTGTTTGAGTTTTTTTATCAAAGAAAATATTCATTTGATAATAATTTTTCATTTGGAAAAATTCTGATTTCTTGATGAAAGTATTTGCAATCAATTTTTCAAAATCTATCTTGCTTTGTCTTGAAAAATTGAGAGATGATAATTAAATTGTAAAGTTCAATATTATCGCAATAGTACTGATTCTTCACTACTTTTGTCATCAATTGAGTTCATCATTTTCATGAATTTATTTTTTTTTCATATGAGAATACGAAAAGTTGCCATTGTTGATGAATTTGTAATATAAAGAATAGTTATTTTGCTATTATTATTTTTATTTATCGGTTACATATAATAATTAAATATATTTATATTTTTATTTAATGACATGAAGAATCATGTATTTATAATATCATTAAATTAATTAATGACTTATAACTCTTGAATTAAATATATTTATATTCTTAATGACATAAAGAGTCATGTATTTATAATGTTATTAAATTAATTAATAACTTATAACTCTTGAATTAAATATATTTATATTCTTAATGACATGAGGATTTATGTATTTATAATGTCATTAAATTAATTAATAACTTATAACTCTTGAATTAAATATATTTATATTCTTAATGACATGAAGAGTCATCTCTTTATAATATCATTAATTAATTAATGACTTATAATTTCAAAATTAAATATATTTATATTTTTAATGACATGAGGAGTTATGTATTTATAACGTCATTAAATTAATTAGTGACTTATAAATAAGTCAATTATTTATTGATAAAATATATTTATCAATTAAATATTTTTTATTTGAAATAATTATTCATTATTTTAAAATTAAATTAAATTGAAATAATATGTCACCAAAGTGACCTTTATTAGATCAATTTATTTAATTTAAACTTAATTGAATAATACTAAAAATTTATTTATAGTCTATACGAAAAATAATCAGCCCAAAGGAAGATTATTTTTTGGCCGGACTTTAAAGATGTAGTATTAAATATGTGATAATTTTCTAAATTATTCATGCATATAATAAGTCAGTCCAAAGAAAGGCTTATTATTGATAGAATTTATTATCAATATTTATTAACTATAATTTTAAGAGTGCCGTTTATAAATTATAATTTCTATCCAAAGACTAAATTATGATGTTGTGCTAGGTATCTTATAAAGGGCCCACCTTATATTGTTACTAATTATGAGTTAATTTTTATTTTTTTTAGTTAATATTTCTTCATTATCTGCCAATTTAAACAACATTCTAGTGCTTAATGGCTCTAATTTTAAGAAATAAAAAGAGCACATTACCGTTATTCTTGGGTGTATGGATCTAGACTATGCAATTCGGACTGAACGCCCTCCTGCCCTTACTACAAAAAGCACTATTGAACAAAGGATAAATTTTGAAAAGTGAGAGCGTTCAAACTGCATGAGTCTTATGATCATGAAGCATTCTATTCCAGATACTATAAGGGGTGCAATACCTGAGGAGAAAAATACTAAGAAGTTCCTAAGACAAATAGCAGATCATTTCGTAGGTTCTGAAAAGGTCGAAACAAGTACTATTCTTAGTAAACTTATTTCAATGCGGTATAAAGGCAAAGGGAACATAAGAGAGTATATTATGGAAATGTCTAATCTTGTTACAAGACTAAGAGCATTAAAGTTAGAATTGTCTGATGACATTCTTGTGCATCTAGTCTTGATCTCTCTTCCTGCACAATTCAGTCCTTTTAAGATTGGTTATAATACTCAAAAGAAAAAATGGACTCTTAATGAGCTCATTGCTCAGTGTGTATAAGAGGAAGAAAAATTGAAACATGAAAAGATAGAAAGTGCTCACTTAGCTACTTCTTCTCATGATTTTGCTACCAAAAGAAAAAAGAATTATAAAGCTAAAGGAGCTGCAGATAAAGGGACTTCACAACCTAAAGTATAACAGAAGCAAGATCCAGTTATTACTTATTTCTTCTGTAAAAAGACTGGTCATGTGAAGAAGGATTGTCCAAAATATGCTAACTGACTCATTAAAAAGGGTAAACTTCTGAATCTTATTTATTCTGAAGTTAATTTGGCATTAGTATCAAATCATACTTGGTGGATAGATACATGTGCAACTACTTACATAAGTGTGACTATGCAGGGTTGTCTAAGGAGTAGAGTGCCAACTGATGCTGAAAGATTCATCTATATGAGAAATGGCAATAAAGCTTCTGTTAAAGTTGTAGGCTTATATAGATTATACTTAGAATTTGGTTATACTTTGGAATTATATGAAACTTTTTATGTACCGTCATTTAGATGTAATCTAATTTCTATTTCATGTTTAGACAAATCTGGTTATTCTTGTTCATTTGAAAATGGAAAATTTAGTCTCTTTTAATATTCTAAAGTTATTGGTACAGGTTTCTTGATTGATAATCTATATAAATTAGATATTTCTGCCTCACATATAAATGAAACTTTACATATAAATAATTTTGGTATAAAGAGAAAATTAACTGATGAGAATTCCTTTATGTTATGGCACAAACGTTTAGGACATATTTCTACACAAAGAATTGAAAGGCTTGTGTTAGATAGAATTCTTTATTCTCTTAATTATACTGATTTTAAAATTCGTATTAAATGTATTAAAGGAAAACAAACAAATATTAAGAAATTAGGTGCCAAAAGGAGTTTAAATGTCTTGGAATTATTACATACTGATATTTGTGGTCCATTCCCTACAGCTTCTTGGAATTGTCAACAATATTTTATTACTTTCATAGACGATTATTCTTGTTATGGGTACTTATACTTAATACATAAAAAATCAGAATCTCTAGATGTATTTAAGATCTTCAAAGCTAAAATTGAAAATCAACTTAGTAAGAAGATAAAAGCTATCAAATCTGACCATGGTGGTGAATACTATGGTAGATATGATGGATCAGGTGAACAACGTCCAGGCCCTTTTACAAGATATTTAGTAGAATGTGGCATCATTCCTCAATACTCTATGTCAGGGACTCCAAGTCAAAATGGTGTAGCTGAGAGACGAAATAGAACCTTAAAGGATATGGTTAGAAGTATGATTAGTCACTCTTCTTTACCAGAATCACTTTGGGGAGAAGCCTTAAAGACTGTAATTTATATTCTTAATAGAGTTCCATGTAAAGAAGTAGCTAAAACTCCATATGAGATGTGGACAGGAAAGAAGCCTAGCATTAGGCATTTTCATGTCTGGGGATGTCCAACTGAGGCTAGGCTATATAAGCCTAATAAAAGAAAATTGGACTCAAGAACTGTTAGCTGCTATTTTGTTGGATACTTTGAAAGGTCAAGAGGCCTTAAGTTTTATGATTCCTCAAATAAATCATTTTTTGAGACGAGCAATGCTAAATTTATTGAGGATATTGAATATAATGGGAGTGATAAACTCAAAGATTTTAATTTTGAGGAGGAATATATTACTATTCTTAATATTACAATTAAAAATGATCAGGTAATTATGTCTGATATTATTCAGATTGTAAATCTAGATAATCAAAATAATCTTGAATTACTTTCTAAAGGACAACAACCTTAAATTGAAGTGCCATTAAGGAGATCTATAAGGGAAAGGAGAACAACAATTTCAGATAATTATATTGTATATCTCTAAGAGCATGAGTTTGATATGGGATTGGAAGATGACTCAATCTCATTTAGTCAGGTCAAACAATGTTCTAATTCCTAAAATTGGATAAAAGTCATAGAAGATGAGATGAAATCAATGAAAGATAATGATGTTTGAGATCTTTCTAAATTGCCTGAAGGAGCAAAACCTATTTGGTTGTAAATGAATTTTTAAAACCAAAAGGGATGCAAAAGGCAATATTGAAAGATATAAGGCACGTCTAGTTGCCAAAGGTTTCACTCAAAAGGAAGGTATTGATTATAAAGAGACTTTCTCTCCAATTTCTTCAAAGACTCTTTTAGAATCATTATGGCACTTGTAGCTCATTATGACTTGGAGCTACATGAGATGGATGTAAAGACTACATTCCTTAATGGAGACATTGAGGAAACTATATATATGATGCAACAAGAAAATTTTCAATCTTCTGATTCAAAACATCTGGTGTGCAAATTAAAGAAATCCATCTATGGTTTAAAGCAAGCTTCTCGTCAATGGTATAAAAAATTTGATCAAGTGATTTCTTCATTTGATTTTAAAGAAAATACTGTTGATCAATGTATTTATCATAAGGTCAGTGGGAGTAAGTTTATTCTCCTAGTGTTATATATCGATGATATTCTGCTAGTAAGTAGTGATATAGGCTTATTGCATGAGACTAAGAGATTTCTTTTAAATAAATTTGAAATGAAAGATCTTGGAAATTCATCTTTTGTGTTGGGTATACAAATTCATCGGGATCACTCCCGTGGTATACTTAGGTTAACACAAACATCTTATATTGATAAAGTACTTAGCAGATTTGGCATGAAAGATTGTGCATCGGGAGATACACCCATTATAAAGGGGGATAAATTTAGTATGCTTCAATGCCCAAGAAATGAAGTTGAAAGCAAGAGATTAATAAAATCCCTTATGCATCGGTAGTAGGGAGTCTTATGTATGCTCAAGTTTGTACGCGTTCGGATATTGCGTACATTATTGGAATGCATGGTAGATATTTAAGTAACCCAGAAATGGATCATTGGAAAACAGTGAAATGGGTTATGAGGTATCTAAAAAGAACAAGAGATTTCATACTCATATATCATAGATCTGATCATTTAGAGATCATGGGGTATTCCGACTCTGATTTTACTGGTTGCCTCGATAGTAGGAAATCCACTTCAGGCTATATTTTTATGTTAGCTGGAGGAGCTATTTTTTAGAAAAATATTAAGCAATCACTTATAGCTTCTTCAACTATGGAAGTAGAATTTATAGCTTGTTATGAGGCTTCAAATTAAGGAATATGGTTACAAAATTTTATCACATGGCTATATATTATTGATAGCATTGAGATATCATTAAAGATATATTATGATAATAAAGTAGCTGAGTTATATTCTAAGAACAACAAGAGCTCATCAAAATCAAAGCATATTGACATTAAGTTTCTTGTTGTGAAAGAAAAGGTTCAGAGTTCTCAAATTTTTATTAAACATATTAGTACAAATTTTATGATTGCAGACCCACTTACAAAAGGATTACTACCTAAAGTATTTTATGAGCATGTGGCTCGTATGGGTGTAATCTGTTTTGATGATATGATAGCTTAGTGAGAGTTTGTTTGTATTGTTCAATTATTATGAACTTATTTTCTAATCAGATTAAAGTACTATTATTTTAGTGATTGAAAACTCTAAAATAAAGATATTTAATTTCAGTTGCGGTTTAGCATAAAGTATTAAATTTTGGTTATAACTCTTTTGAGTTATAATATTGGACTAGTTGAAAATAATCATGATTTGAGATCACATTACATGAAATTTTCATGCTACATATCCATACTTGATCCATGATGTTAATTATATTAATATAGTGACCATTGATGGATCTTGTTATGAAAAATTATAATAAAGATCGCTTTGATTTTATATTGATATGATTGATGGACCAGATTATCTAGAGATGTTATTTCATAAAGATAGCAAATATTGAGCTCTTACGGTTATTTTATAATGTATATACATATATATATCTATATGACCCAAGTAGGAGATTGTTGGAAAATTTCTATATATGGGCACATATATTTTTACATATAAATAAAATTTTATGCATTAAAAGCTATCTAATATTGAGCCAAATAAAATTTGTGATCTACTTAAGAATTAAATTATTATTTGGCTTATGTGGCATCTCATTTAAATTTGTATGGAATTAATTATTTGTGTAGAGGTCAAATATTTATTTTTTATTTTAATGATGGGTTGAAATAAAAATAAATACACTTGAAGTATAAAAGGGTCATGGTCCCTAGTTTAAGCGGGGATGTTCTCATTTTCCTCATTTCTCATCTTGAATGAAAAAAAGGGGTCTCTCGCTCTCTTGGAGAACGCTGCCTCAAACGTGAAAGATCGAAGACCTCGATTCTGCAATTCAATGGATTCAGGTACGCTTCCGATAATTCTTCTCGATGATTTGACATGTCTTTTGGAGATGATCGAATTTATTTTTCATCTCCTTTAAATCTCAACAAGATGTTGGGGAAGATTACTCGATCTTTATAAATTATGAGTATTCACTTAAGCATCAGTCATCTGTGACAGTATCTGGAACAAATATATTCATTTATATCAATAAAAGAAAAAAAAAGCTAAAAGAAAGTTATGGAAAGATAAAAATCACTAAATGGCAAAGACTTTAGTAGTAATGGAATAAGGAAGAGCTCGAAGTGGGCAATTGCCCATCTTGAAATCTTTTTTTATAGAAAAATAGATATTTTAACTATTTTGCCCATCTTCAATAAATGCAGTTGCACAAATTCTAAGTAAATAATTATTTTTATATTTTATATATAAGATTTTGCATTTCATAATCCTATTTTGACTATTCTCAAAAGAGAGATTGATTCCGCTCACATCAAGTACATTGGAAGATTCATTCATTTGAAGCTTCATAATTTTTTTATATAGAGATAACACGGTATTGAAACTGCTGACTAATAATCACTTATAAATTTTTCTGAGAAAATTCTACTAAGAGAATTTTTAAAATTTCTTACACATAAAGGCAAATCAATTAGGAGTATGTACAAAAAAACTTCAACCAATTTTGATGAGCTTACAAGTCACAATAATTTTTTAAGTTAACCAATAACAAAATTATATATTTGGCTAAGTTACTGTTTGTGTGTTTTCTATCCTACCAAACAATAAAACTTTTATGTAAAAAGACATACATGAAAGTACATAAAGATGATACAAAAAAATTTAGAATTAATTAATGACAAGTGTAATCACACAATTTCATCAAAGATAGAAATGTGTAACTTTAATTTCATTTAGGACAATTTTCTTACGACTTTTTAAAGCAGTTTTTTAGTACAAATATTTCTTAAAAGCAGTGAAAAAATACTGGCCAAAAGCTTTCTCAAATGAAGCCTTCATCATTAGGGCATCCAAAAATTAAAATTCTTCCAAAAAATAACATGACAGATCTTTATGATGATAGTTTTTAAAGGAAAATATATATGCACATGATCTTCCAACAAAAAAAACATTAGATAAATTATAATAAGAGAAGAAAAAAAAAACTAATAAAATGGCTATAAAATAGAAAAAAATAACATACCGAATAAATTTTGATAAATTTAAGAGACTTTTTCGTCATCATCTCCGCATCGCGCCAAAGATATGCTACTGAGTTAAATATTATCTCTTGCACGAGTTCCTGAAAGCAAGCCTGCTCGTTCTCATCGATCTTTTCTTTTTCTCTTTCTTATCAGAGTCTCAGCCGTTTATATACAAAATTTTAAAGATAGTAGTGAAAAAAAATTTGAAGCCTAAAAATAGGATGAAATTTTCTCCCACTTTGCATCCAATTTATCCAAACACACATAGTTAACCTCTTTTTCAAGTGAAATCATAGCTCGAGCAATAAGGATTAACTCTCCATCATGGTTACCTCAACTTCAATACATCTAAGACTATCATCAACTTCTCATTAATGAGAAGACCAAATTCTATCATAGAGATTATAAGCATTGATGTTAGTTTTTATCTCTCATGCTTTAGTGGTATTTGTACTTAAATGGGAAAAAGGGACCTAAGAAATATTTTATAAAATTTAAAAAAATTTTAAAGTTTTTGGCAAAAAAAATTGATAGAATTTGGTGCAATTAAATGTATTTTATTAAACATCATTTTATCCATTGAACAATATTTTTTTGGGCCCATAGGACCATTTTTTGATGTTCTAAACTTAATTATGTCAGTTTAGAGCCAAATAGAGCCTCTACATTCAATTTTGAACAAATTTGAGGAGTTTTATAATAATTCCTATTAATAATTTTCTCTATAAGTAATGGGCCAACTACATAAAAGACTAAAATTATGATTGAGATTATCTTACTTGATTCACATCCTCAATAGGAGGTCCATATTGATGTATAGGAAGTGGTTAAATCATATAATTTATTTTCATTTAGAAGGTTGACACATGTCGTAAAAAAACAACATCGATGCCCACTAACTTCATCGCTTAGAATGACCATTCTCAACGCTTATAAAATCGATGTATGCCATTAATACAAACAACAACATCAGTTGATTTCTCAAACATCGTGGCAACAACACTGACGCCCACCAACTTTGCATTTGTCTTTGCTAACAACATCGAAGTATGCCATGGCCAATAAGGTTGATACATGCCGTCAACATTAACTCGCTTGACATCAACAAAAAAATGTATACTTGTTGTATCCTGGAATATTCATGGCAGTAGAGAAATATAAAGTTTAGCAACCTAACTTTGTACGAAAATCTAGCACACAGACAAATAAAAAAGTATGATGCAACGTTCATAAGAGACGTCAAGATTTTTATGTAGAAAATGGGAAAAAATTACGGGGCCAGGCCCAGTTTGAATGAATCCACTAGTATTGATCGTTGATTACAAATAACTGTTGACCTCGATTTTTGCCCGTCTACCCTCGAGCACATTTAATCGACTTAATTAGACCTCGTTGAGTCCAGTTTGAGCTCGAGACGACTCGAATTGAGTCAAATTAGATTCGACAAAGTTTAATTAAACTCGAGCAATACTTGCCAGCCGCATCGAGGTTGATTTGATTAGAATCAGCGTCAATTTAGGTTTGATTTTATTAATTTGGTCGAGTTGATCGAACCTCGTCGAGCCCAAATAGAGCTCTAGTCGACTCGATTAGAGTTGAATTAAACCCGACCAAGTTTAATTAACATTTATCAATGCATATCGACCTCGTCGAGTCTAATTTGAGCTCGAATTGAGTCGAATTAGGCATAATTATTTTCTGTTAGGCTAAATTAATTTATTTGAGCCTCGTCGAGTTCGATTCGAGCATAATTTGCATTTATTTTAGCTTAATGTCAATAATTAAATTCGACCAGATCCAAATTGATTCGAATCAGATCTAATTTTTGAACTAGATTTTAATTCAGTATATTTAATTTAGTTTCAATTAAAATTTATTTGACCCTTTTTTAATGCGCTTGAATTTTGTTCCTAAATCAGAATTACATCGATGGTTGTAATTGAGCGCCATTAATGGGGACGTGTATGACAGGATTTTGAAAGTCCAAGCAAAACAGAGAAAGTGGCGGCATTTTCTCTCCCATTTTGGGCATGCATTTACTTGAGAGGAAAGACTCCAGCAATGGGCGCGAAAAAAAGACACCTTGGAGCGGGCAGTTTTGGACAACAGGGAGGATCCCCAGCGGAAGCCCGACTGAGACCTGGCTCCCTGTTTGCAAAAACCCCAGACGATGCTGAATCCCTCCGGACTCTCTCTCTCTCTCTCTCTCATCTTGCTCTGATTCGCACAAGCAAGTGGACAGCCCGACCCCTCTCGTCCCTCTAGCTCCCTTGCCTTAAGACTCCAGGAAGAGGCCACAAGCCCTGTTGCCTCCCTTTCCTTGCTCGAATCTAGACCAAGGCCAGCCCGACTTCGCCTGCCCTAGGTGACCCCGAGCTCTACCTGTCCGACTCCAAGCATCTTCTCAACCTCCAGTTTGCAAGATTCGTCCAATCTGACCACCATCCTCTCCGATCGGATCTCTCAACCTCTTGCTCTAGCCGAAGTCTCCTAGTCACCGACCCATCTCCATCCAACCCCAGTACCTGGACCGAACGCCCTTCAGCCCTCATTGATGTCCAGGTTTTTCCTCCATAGCAGTTCTTGCTGCCGACCACATCCACTACTGGGCGGATTTCCTCTACAACAAACTCCTTAGCTGCACGTATAAACTCTCTAGAGTTCCATTGCTTAGCAGTTCCTTGACCAAGTCGAGAGATTGCATTATCCAGGCTCCTTTCTTAAGTTTATATTTATCTTCATCATGTATAAGACTGATTATAGCATAGATAGACATGTTTGTAAAAACAAAATTTGATTTCGTTGTTCAATTTATATGATTTTTGTATATGAGATTTAATGCTATTTGTCATTCACTATAATTATTGTGTATGAGATTTAGTGTTTGTCTAAATGAGCACGTCAAAAAATATATAGATTTCATATGAGCCGCACTTCATTGGTTTCATTTTTCCGATTTGCTTTTGTTCTTCTCATGATATGGAAGGTATAAAGTCCAAGATAGATTTGGGTGTTGTCTGTTCTTTTACA
The DNA here is from genome assembly GCA_019925795.1 of Dendrobium chrysotoxum. Taxonomy (NCBI): domain Eukaryota; kingdom Viridiplantae; phylum Streptophyta; class Magnoliopsida; order Asparagales; family Orchidaceae; genus Dendrobium; species Dendrobium chrysotoxum. The sequence continues at coordinate 32,201,717 of CM034301.1, read as the reverse complement.
AAACTGAAGTTGTCAAGAACAAAGCATGCTTGTGAGTAACCCCTTCGTTATGGCATATTATATGGCGTTCAAGTGTGCTTGTAATCTTTTGGTGTATATGACTATGGTTGTATTGATGAGCTCGAAATAGATTATGTTGTGGGAAACTTAATCAAAATATGTAGATAGAGTATTCTTTTCTTTTAAGATTACGTGTGATTGTAAAGCATGATCTTCACATCAATTCATTTCATATAATTTTATGTTGTTGCATATCAGTTGTTTGATGAAATGCCTTTAAGAAAATGTCATAATGGAGCTATTTGTACCAAAGCTCTACCTGAATGCCAAAAGTTTAGTCTTTAACGTTTAAAGAAAAGTTTTTTTAAAATATGATAGGTTTCTACCAAATTTTATGGATGATCGAAATAAAATCTTAAGTATGGTTTGCTCGCTAATTTTATACATAACCAAGTTAAATGTCTTGTCGTATATCGGATGAATATCAATAATTTTCTATAGATTATTTAGGTGTGTTTTCTCACATGAACCATAATTATGTTGAACAATTAACATATACATTTATATTGCGATCCTAAAGAATATTGAATACAAGACCTTATGACGTTATTTAAACTACTTCATGTGCTTTATATTGCAAAATTGTCGGTGCATTTTAATGTGAATGCGAATGGCCATAATGAAGAGTTCGCTACAAATATATCTCTTCATGCTTTATATGCATTTGAAATTAGAAGTCTATAGATTTATTGAAAAGGCTTTATAAGTTCAAAAGAAATTGAAATTATGATTGTGGGATGTATGAGCTTATTGCAAGAAAATAAACTCCCTCGAGAGAAATCTGCCGCAGATCAAATTAAGAGAAGGGCTCTTTCTTACACACTGATAAATGGCATTTTGTACCGCCGGTCTTTCGATCAATTGTGGCTACGTTGTCTTAGTGAACAAGAAGCCCAAAGGATCGTGACCGAGGTACATGCCGAATTGTGTGGTGCCCACCAATCTGGCCCCAAAATGAAGATGAAAATCAAGAGACTGGGATATTACTGGCCTTCAATGATTGACGACTGTATGTCTATTGCACGTCGTTGCCACCAGTGTCAAGTACATGGTGTAGTCCTGCACCAACCTCCTAATGATCTGCATCCAATAATTGCTTCATGGCCTTTTGAAAGTTGGGGCACGGACATTATTGGCCCTATCGATCCTCCCTCTTCTAAAGGTCACCGGTTCATTCTAGCAGCAACAGACTACTTCTCAAAATGGGCGGAGGCTGTTCCATTACGAGAGATTAAAACTCATAATGTGCTCCAATTCTTTCGAGACCATATTATATATCGATTTGGCATTCCTCGTCGAATTATATCTGATAATGGTCCCTCCTTCAAGAGCACCAAAATGAATAATTTTGCTAAACGTCATAATATTGATTGGAGGTACTCCACAAGCTACTACCCACAGGCGAATGGATTGGCGGAGGCCTTCAATAAGACGTTAGTAGGAATTTTAAAAAAAATCTTAGAGGACAATAAGCGACAGTGGCACAAAAAGTTAGGGGAGGCTTTGTGGGTTTATCGAACCACATGTAGAACCCACACTCAGTCTACACCGTTTGCTTTAGTCTTCGGGGCTGAGGCTGTTCTCCCTTTAGAGGTACAGCTTCCCTCTCTAAGGGTTGCAATTAACAATAGTATTATATCTGAACAGAACGCCCGACTTCGTTTAGAAGAACTCGAAGGTTTAGAAGAGAAGCGTTTGCAGGCTCAACAGAACCTCGAGTTATATAAATCCCGTATGGCTCAAGCGCATGACAAAATGGTCCGTCCTAGAACCTTTCGAGTAGGAGAGTTGGTGTTGGTCTTACGTAGACCTATCCTAACTCATCGAAGGTTTGGGGGTAAATTTGAGCCTACATGGGAAGGTCCTTTTGTGGTGGAGAAAGTCTACCAAGGGGGATCTTACCAATTAGTGGATTATAAGGGTGATCGTCCTATGTTGCCTATCAATGGGCGGTATCTTAAGAAATATTATGTGTAATGACGTCGTTATGAAGATTTGCAATAAAATTACAAATTTTTCAGCATATACGTTGTTCTCGAAGCTTATGAATGTGACATACACTGGGTCCAAATAGTTTTTTTTATATATATAATTTTGAGAATCACAATTGAAAGATTTCAAAATTTGAAATAACTGAGATGTTATATAGTATTACTATAGAAGCATCTTTTTATTTATTTTCTTTCTTCATTTATGATGATTCAATATAAAAACATAATCCCCAGTGGATGATTTGTAAGTTATAAAGATCATTTATAATAAGGGAGAGAGCAAAATTTTCAATCCAAAAATTTCAAGCTCATTCTTTTGAATGGTTTTCTCTTCCCTTCTAGAAAGTGGCATATACGAAAGCTTTTAACGTCTAGTAATTGTTAATGCCATTTGTGATGAAGGTAAAAGATCAAAAATCCTGCAAAAAATCAAACATTCATTAAAATTCCCAAACCCGACTAAATCTTAAATCTGTCTTTAGGTATAAGTCCTCCTGCGGCATCCTATTGACATCCTTGAAGTTAGGTGTAAGCATCCCTAGTTGCATCCTAATCTTCATTCTGAAGTGAAGTATAAGCATCCCCAGCGCATCTTCTCTTCATTAAAATTTAAATTCTAAATCCGTCTTTAGGTCTAAGCCCGCTTTTACGGCATCCTATTGACTTCCGGCATAAGTCCGCTTTTACGGCAGCCATCCAGTTTAAATCTGTCTTTAGGTCTAAGCCCACTTTTATGGCATCCTATTGACTTCCGGCATAACTCCGCTTTTACGACAGCCATCTAGTTTAAATCCGTCTTTAGGTCTAAGTCCGCTTTTACGGCATCCTATTGATTTCTGGCTTAAGTCCGCTTTTACGGCAGCCATCAATTCTAAATCCGTCTTTAGGACTAAGCCCGCTTTTATGGCATCCTATTGACTTTTGGCATAAGTCCGCTTTTACGGCAGCCATCAATTCTAAATCCGTCTTTAGGTCTAAGCCCGGTTTTACGGCATCCTATTGACTTCCGGCATAAGTCCACTTTTACGGCAGCCATCAATTCTAAATCCGTCTTTAGGACTAAGCCCGCTTTTACGGCATCCTATTGACTTTTGGCATAAGTCCGCTTTTACGGCAGCCATCAATTCTAAATCCGTCTTTAGGTCTAGGCCCGCTTTTACGGCATCCTATTGACTTCTGGCTTAAGTCCGCTTTTACGGCAGCCATCAAATTTAAATCTGTGTTTAGGTCTAAGTCCGCTTTTACGGCATCCTACTGATTTCTGGCTTAAGTCCGCTTTTACGGCAGCCATCAAATTTAAATCTGTCTTTAGGTCTAAGTCCGCTTTTACGGCATCCTACTGACTTCTGGCTTAAGTCCGCTTTTACGGCAGCCATCAAATTTAAATCTGTCTTTAGGTCTAAGTCCGCTTTTACGGCATCCTACTGACTTCTGGCTTAAGTCCTCTTTTACGCCATCCTACTGACTTCTGGTTTAAGTCCGCTTTTACGGCAGCCATCAAATTTAAATCTGTCTTTAGGTCTAAGTCCGCTTTTACGGCATCCTACTGCCTTTTGGCTTAAGTCCGCTTTTACGGCAGCCATGAAATTTAAATCTGTCTTTAGGTCTAAGTCCGCTTTTACGGCATCCTACTAACTTTTGGCTTAAGTCCGCTTTTACAGCAGCCATCAAATTTAAATCTGTCTTTAGGTCTAAGTCCGCTTTTATGGCATCCTATTGACATCCTGAAGTGAAGTATAAGCATCCCCAGTGGCATCTTCTCTTCATTAAATTCTAAATCTTAAATTTGTCTTTAGGTATGAGCCCTCCTATGACATCCTATTGACATCCTTGAAGTTAGGAGTAAGCATCCCTAGTGGCATCCTTCCTCTTGAACTAGAAAGAAGATTCAAGTCTTACCAAAATCATATTCAAATCAAAATCATATTCAAACTCTTACATTCTTGTCAAACTACATTCACATCATTACATTTAACTTTTTCATACCTTGACTTTTCTAAATGATACTAATCTTATTAGTTATCATTTCACTAAAGTCACCATCAATGCTGACATCAACTTCTAAATTACTCAATCAACTCGAAACTCTATCAGCTTTTCATGCTAATTTTCTATCAAAGCACAAATCTCCTTCAATTCAAATACCCAAATTTTCAACTTCAATTTTGGATCTATTTGATCGTTTCGGTCAACGCCAATACGCACGATAAACTTTGGCAAGTTTATTATGCCTATTGGGGGTCCATTTGTTGACCTCATTATTCGAGGTCAATTTCCCTAGAATTAATCTCTAGTACCTAGGTCTTCATAGCCTAGTATAGATGTCGCCCTTAGGATTTCTCTTAGGTGGATACCTAATAACATAGCACCGACTCAGCCCAAATTAAATTAAACCATTTGAAATCAATAAAATAAAACCAAAATAAAATTCATTAAACTTTACATTAAGCGAACCTAATTTAATCAAATCGACCTCAATCCAATAAAAAATATATAATCAATTTCAAAATGATTTGAATTAAATCAGTTCATCCCAAAGTGTGTCGACGCAAATCGACGCAATACCGAGTTAAATAAACTCGACTTGAGTTTAATTTAACGCCGACAACCCCGATTAGCCCACATCGACTCGATAAATTGAGCTCAAATCTAATTCTAATTAATTTGATTCAACTCTATGTATCCAAATTATGTCTCCAAATTCTTCTAAAAATTAAATTTAAATCTCAGCCTTTAGATCCTTCTTTAGATCAAGATTTAATCCAAACCTTTGATTTTTTTTTTTTTTTAAAAATGTGTGAGAGAGAGAGAGAGAGAGAGAGAGAGAGAGAGAGGTGCAGTTAGAACCAAACTTCCCCCACGATCTCCCCTCCCTCAAATTCGCAAAACAAACCCGAACTGCCCCACTCTCTCATTCGCACACACAGAACGAAAGCCCGTCTCCTCTCCAGTTCAGAACTCCCTCTCTGCTTCGTGCGACGTCAAGGCGAAACCCCCCCAGCCCGTCGCTTTCCTCCTCAGGTCCGAATACTCCAGCCCACCCCTCTTCGTCGCCTCTCTGTTCCACACGATGCCAAGGCCGGACGCCCCTGTCGCAAGCCCTAGCCGAGCCGCCGACCTGCCCTTGCCTCCGTCTCTCATTGTTTCGAACCAAGCAAGAGCCCTAGCCGGCCTCCTCCTACATATTGGTATATGCTCTTCTTCACCTCCATATTTCCTTTCTCTCATTAACCATCAAATGATCAAGAATAAGGTGATTCTCATTTCTTTTGAAACAAGAAATCAAGATTTAATTTTCTTCATTCCTTGAAATCTGATATTCATTCTTTGGAAATTTGGAGGGATATTGTTTTTAGAGTCTTCTTCTCTTGCATAGAATGATCTTATAAGTTCATTATTATTTTGAAAAAAGTTTTTATTGATGAAAAAGGGAATGATTGGGGCTTTCTATTATCATTTGGAGAGGACGTTGATATGCCAAAGTTAAAAGCAAAATCATGTTCAGAAATTCCCTAAATGAATTTTGAAATTCATGAGTTATTTGGATCATCCCTTCTTGATTCAGATAATTTTACTCTTAACATAAAATGATTTTGGGCCTATGAGTTATATGGTTGCATTGTTCTATTTTGTATACTTTAATAACCATGTTATTTTCCTGACTCTTGTCGTTATTTTGACATCAAAAGATGTAACGAAAGTAGGTTAAGTAATCAATGTTATATTTCTGTATTTGGCTTTTGAGAGTAATAATAGCAGATTGATAAAGCTTACTGTCTTTAATTGGAAAAGGATTGGAATTACATTTATTACTTCTTTGAGATTAGCATGTGTTTGAAAACAAAGCAAGATACGATGATTGATGATTTTCTTTCAACTTGATAGCCATTCATGACATCATCAATACATTATACAAAAGGTTTATGTTTATGTTGGATGTTGACACGTATATTACTATTTCATGTGTCGTTTGGAGAAAGCCATACATGATTCCATAGACAAATTATTTCATGATTAGTTTGTAAGACTCTCATACATACACTTGTACTTTATTGGTTACTATGAAGGACATTTAGCCAAAACAATCATATTATTTTCCCACTTACGAGCATGTATAAATTTTCATAAAAGTGAGTACAATTTGGAGAAATGTCAGAAAGCACTCATATTCTTTTCTCGTTCAATGGCAAGCATTCATAAATAGATCTCTTGTAAAGTATTTTTAGGGAAATGAATTGGAGAGCATTCATTTGATTTTATGTGAAGTTGATATATGTTTGGTAGATATCTCAGTTTGTTTGGAAGGAAATGTGTGAACATTCCCTTCTCTTTCATTTGCAATTATAATCCATTGTGATGAAAATTTGTGTAAGATTGTATTTCGAAAAGTAAACGTGTATGGTTTTCGAGGAAGTGACTTGCGTGTGTTTTGGGAAATGAGATATTTTGGAAGGTGTATATTTTGAAATGGGAAATGTGTAATGGTGTATATTTTGAAGGGTGATTTATGAATGTGAGTGTGAGTGCTAAAGGTAAAACGAGTGAACTTTGAGAGGTGTGATGTGGAAATTTTGAGAAAATAAAATGTGTGTATAATTCAGAAATTAATATGTGTTTCTTCGAAAAATGAAAAGTGTATGTTGAAACAAGAAGTGTAGTGTGTGATCTTTGAAAGGTAAAGCGGCATGTGTATGTGTGTTTGAAAAGTGGAATTGTAAAGTTTGTATATATTTTGAGAGTTGAAAAATGTAAAAGTGGGAAAATAAAGTGTGTGGTACGAGAAGGAAGTGGAAGTGTATGTTTTAAAAGTAGAAGTGTTTGTTTTTTCTTATGGGAAATGTGTGTGTGTGTGTGTGTGTGTTGAAAGGTATTGTGTAGGAAAGATGAGAAGTGAGATATGGAGTTTTTGAAAAGTAAGTGTTTTGATGAGCATGTCTTTTAAAAGGAAGATTATATGTGTTTTGGAAAGGAAATTGAAAGTGTATGTGTTGAAAGACAAAGTGTGCGAAAGAGTGAAAAGTGAAAGTTAGATTGTTAAGAGATGAAAGTATAGGTTGGAAAAGTATTCTGTGGGAAAGGTAAAAAGTGAAGTATTGGATTTTGGAAAGTGATTTGTATGTTTTGAAAAGGTAAAAAGTGAGTTTTGTGAAAAGTGAAAATGTTGACATTGAAAGGAAAAGTGTTTTGAAAAGTGCTTGTGTTGAAAGAAAGGTGTATGTTTTGAAAGTGAAAAATGTATTTGTTTTAAAAGGTGATGTGTAAGGAAATGAAGAGTGAATTGTGAGATTTCAAAAGGTAAAGTATTTTGATGTTTATGTATGTTTGAGGTTGAAAGTGTGTGTTTTTGGAAAGCGTGTGTTTTTGGAAAGTATGTGTGCCGAATGGTGTTTTAAAGTGTGTGATTGTTAAAGGTGGAGGTGTTTTGGATAGATGAGGTGTGTGAAAGAGAGAAAAGTGAACTTAGATTGTTAGGAGATGAAAAGTGTGTTGGTTGGAGTTTGAGTTAATTGAGTGGTTATTAGAAAGTGAAAGTGTTGAAAAGTAAAAGCTCTCTTTCTCTCTCTCTACCCCTCTCTTTCTCTTTCTTCTACTTCTCCCTTCTTGTGCCTCGAGGTGAATGTTGGAAAAATAAATAGTATGCTTTCAAAAGGGAATAATTTAAAAGGTAGACAGCTTGTGCCGGTCTTCAAGCTCGAAGAAAGGTACGTCTTTATTTTTAGTAAATTTCAATTATTTTACTGTTAATCATTAAATGTGCTTCTAATCACTATTTTCTTGTCTTTATTTGCATGAACTGTGAGGAACGATACTAATCAAGTGAACAAGAGGAAGCAGATCAAAGGTGTCAGTCGCCTCTATCCAGCCGGGTAGAGGTGCTACGGGCGTAATCCACCGGGTCATAGCCCCCAGTGTTGTAAGTTTTCTTAAAACTTAGAAAGCCCCTAGGAGGCCGTGGTGTGTTTTGTGCGAACTCTTCCCTTCTAGGTCCCCGTAGCAACTTCAATTTTATTAGGATTATTTATTTTATTTTAGATCATTAAACCTCTTTACACGTGCGCAAAGTCCTAAGGGTTAGTGATAACAAAATTCTTTTCATTTCATATAAGATTAGTGACATCCAAGGACAAAAATTAAGGATTGAGTCCTAGAGAACTTAGACTTAGGATGCCTGCACACTTTAGGGTAGAAACACAGAACATAGAAAACTTAGTGACATTCTCCTTAGGCTTAGTGTTTATTATTAAATATAACTTTAATTAGGCTAATCAAATTTAAACGATCATTTAACAAAAAATTTCAAACACACCAATAATAACTTGGATAAAAATATACGAAAATCATATAACTTTTAAATAATTAAGTCATAATCAACAAACACAACCACTAAAAGATTCAACTTGAACATAAATCTAAAATTGGGTTTAATTAACATTTTAATCACCTCATAATCAAATAATAATAATTAAATAAAATCCATTAAAAGTAAAACTAAACTCAGAATACAAAATACACCTAAAATGAGAATAAATTTAAATAATAGACATAATCCAAAATAAAAAGCCCTTTAAAAATTAAACTATATTCATTAAAGTCTTTTCAAAAATCAATTATAAGCATAATATAAAACATCTTTAAAGAAAATTGATTGAGATATATAGTAGTCTAAAAGTCTAATAAATCGTCAAAGATTCAGTAAGTTGTTAAATTAAATGATATAAAAGAAAATATGTTAATTCAAATGACTAAATAACAAAATCCTATTAATCAACTTTAACAATCAAAATTCAATCTAAAACAAAAATTTAAAATAGTAAAGATACTAAAACTTAAATCTGAACTAAAATTCCCTTTGACCTTTCAACAAATCAATTTAAATCAATTAGATAACTTTAACTAATAATAAACTCAGGATATATCCAAACCACCCAGCCTACCGCACACACTTAGATTTGTTTGCTAGGACAACCGACTCTAGCTCTAGGTTAGGCCGGTGTTTACTTTCTTGCTATTGTGTGACGGGCTTTCTCGATTTTCATTGCATGCTTGTATGATTGACATTGAGTGTTTGTTTACTTTTATTGCTCTCTGTGATATGATGTGATGGGCGATAGATTACCCCTAGGTTAGGAACGATCTGGATGCTCACAGAATCTTATGCAGGTGGCCATGCTCGTGCAGGGCTAAATAAAAAGGGGGCAAATTAAAGATTTAAATGAAAGTTCGAAAGGGATGTTAAGCCCTAGTGAACTAGTCCCGAGGCTAACCAAGAGGGGGGGTGAATTGATTATTTAAAAATTTCACGATAACTACAAAAATCTTTTCGATACTTAGCAGCGGAAACAAGTAAACAATAACGAAAAGATCAACCAACGATATTCACCCAAGCAGTTTATATTGAAAAGTAAAATGCAAAACTGAATCAGAAAAGCAAACCAGATTTTATAGTGGTTCGGTCAACTTGACCTACGTCCACTCCCCGGAGCCTCCCCTCCGGGTATTGCACTAAACGAAAGTGACTCTCCTTTTGCTCCCACAGCAAGGCGGAGAAGCCTGTACAAAACACCTCCTTTTCACCACACGGTGAGGCAGAGAACCCGACCTCCTTTCGCTTCCTCCTGAAGCGGGCAGAGAACCCACGAACTCCTTTCGCTTCCTCCTGAAGCGGGCAGAGAACCCGGATCTTCTTGCGAACGATCCTCCCACGAAGAACACCGACTAGACGACAGACGACGAGCGGAGAAGACGACTCTGATCCGTGCTTGGAGCAACCTTAGTGAATCCCTCACTAACTCCCCCTCACAAGATCTCTTCTCTCTCTCCCAACTCTCTCTCTCTCTAGGATTTCTCAGGGAAGGAAGGCAGCAAAAGATTTTTCCAAATCTAAGAAAATGTTCTTTTAAAGGAGGGCTTAAAATTTGCCCTAAATCTCAACTTGTCGGCCAAGATCGTCCAGGACGATCGGTAGATCGTCCTGTACGATCAGTTCAAATTCAGCTGTTTCAGCCTGGACGATCTGGCTCTTCTGGACAATCAGTAGAAAAAGTTGTTCATATCGTCCCATACGATCCTGCGATCGTCCGGGACGATTAGTTCAAATTGAAGGAAATCGTCCAGAAGACAGTTCGGGTCGTCCAGAGAAAACTGCGCTGGACGACCAAAAAATGACTTGATCGTCCCGGACGATAGGGTAATCGTCCGGTACGATTAGTTCAAAAAGGCCCCAAATCGTCCTGTACATAGTTCTGGACGTACAGCTGAAATGCACAAGACGATCACGATCGTCCGGGACGATCCTGCGATCGTCCAGGACGATGTGATCGTATCAATTAAACATTAATTGCTTTCCTTAATTACCAGACTAATTTAGGCATGATTGTAGTGAATCGTCCAGGCCGATACACGTATCATCCGGGACGATCAGACCAAAATACTTAAAATAAAACTTGCCTAACTTAATCTGGCGGCTGAGAATTTCTTATTTGGGAATATCGTCCCGTACGATCCGTAGATCGTCCGGGACGATCGGCTCAATCAGTCCTTCTTAACTTAGTCGCCCTAATTAGGGTTTCTGTTTTAACTGGATCGTCCAGGACGATGTGGGTATCGTCCAGGACGATCTGAACAAAATTGCAACAGAAACTCTAATTCAGTCAATCTCTCCCTCTGAGTGTGTGTGTGCAAGGTTACTTAGCTAGGGAATCAGTTACATTACAATTGACTCAATAAAAAGAAAAATCATACATTTGACACACTTGGACCCGATCTTGAGTTGGCTTGAGTGGCTCGCGGTCTTTTGTGCCTGAAACAGATTAGCCAAGCAAAACACACTGGAAACATGTTTGTCATCATCAAAACCAGATTTGCAACAATCTCCCCCTTTTTGATGATGGCAAACATTTGTAAATTAGTCTGAAAACAAAGGTAAACTAGCAGATCAAACAAGACAAACATTTTTTTTTTTAATTTTCATTTAACAGCTCAAACAATACAGAAAACATGAAATAGAAAACAGAAACAGACACGACACGACTACAACTGACTCCCCCTTTTGACATCACAAAAAGGAGGAGGGAGAAACATAAACACGGAAATAAAACATAAAATAAAACAAATACAGAACAACAACACGACAGAAAACTAAAACTTGAGGATGATCGATCAGGATCAAAAAAAACACAACCATGAAATCAAAATCACAAAAAGACAATAAAACTTACGTAAAAAACACATAGAAGTATTTTTTTTTTTTTTTTGATCAATCTGCTCGAGTAAATCAGAATTTTTCCTTGATTTTATATTCAAAAACCAATAAGAGAACGATTGACAACGCTGAAATCCAGAAAAGGTTGAAAAAATCGACTTTCGTAACTCCGACCCCGGGCACCTTATCGATGTAAACCTCTTTCAAAACAAAAATCTGATTCAGAAGAAAAGACATTAGATTTGAAAAGAGATCCTTTCAAGCCTCGTTCCAGAAAAATATCTGATATAATAGTGTTGCAAAGTAAAAAATCAGAAATCAAGATTTTCAAACTCAAGCTTTTTGAACGTATTAAGTGACACACGAGTTTTTTTCTAAGACATTTAACGATCTGAAAGAGAAGAAAGCTTAGGTTGGGCTCATTTTGTGCCTCTTTTTTTTTAATTTATTTGGCGCACTGCGCATCTTTTGATTTTTTTGATACACTTTGTGTATTTGGCATTTTCGCATCTTTTTAGTTTTGGGCTCATTTTATGCCTCTTTTTCAATTTGGTTGGCGCACTGCGCATCTTTTGTAAGCTTTCTCCTTTTCATAATCATTAAAGAGTCTCAGCTGTGAATCTATCTTCCAGACATAGGAGATGACTCTCCACAGTAGGGAAGAATGATTCACAAAACAAAAAACCACACATCATATGATAAATGCAATCACTTGGTTTTAGAAAATCAAACTAATGACTCAAGACTTTGAAAAACACTATTGATATGAGGCAGATTACTGTAGGAAGATAAAATAATCTCTATTTCAAAAAACTAACATTTCAATTTTGAAGAAAATTTTTATCCAAAAGAAACCATACACCAGTAAAGGAGTTAGAGGAAGAGAAACAATCATCAATGTTTCTTCCCTTTAACAGATTCAATGGAATCAATCACTGCTTACCAGCTTCCAAATCAAAACAAGGTAAAAACTCCCAGTCAAAAATTCAGATTATCAGAAGTAGTGAGCGGTGATCAGATTTTGAAAAACATAAAACAGTAAGTGCAAGATATGAGCTAGTGAATAAAAAACAGGTATAAAATCATATCAGAGTAAATACTTAAATCAAACTAACAATAAGGCTAAAACAGAAATCAGCAAAAGACATAAAATCAACTGAAAGTAAATAATCAAAGCCAAAAACTAACTAACAGAAATCAGAAATCAAAAGAAAAACTAAATCTAACTAACAGAAATCAGAATACCAATCAGAAAGATAATAAATCAGCAGTCATCAGAATCAAGCATTTATATCAATCACTCCTAATCTGGTTTTCAAAATGCTGAATGAGTCAAAGGCCAGTGGTTTAGTGAATATGTCAGCCAGCTGATTTTCAGTTGCTATATGATGTAGCTCAATGTCCCCTTTTGTAACATGGTCCCTAATGAAGTGATGCCTAATGTCAATGTGTTTGGTCCTAGAATGTTGGATTGGATTCTTAGAGATACAGATGGCACTGGTATTATCACACAGAACAGAAATTGTGCCAACAGGTACTCCTAAATCCAAGACTTGTTGTTTCAACCACAGAACTTGGGCCACACAACTTCCTAAGGCAATGTACTCAGCTTCAGCAGTGGAAATTGCAACTGAGTTCTGGTTTCTACTGGACCAGGAGACTAACGACTGTCCTATGAATTGACAAGTCCCAGAGGTACTCTTCCTATCCACCCTACACCCCGCAAAGTCAGAGTCAGAATATCCAATGATCTCAAAAGAGGTGCTGTGCCTAGGGTACCAAATTCCTAGGTTTGGGGTCCCTAAAAGATATCTAAGAATTCTCTTAACAGCAGTCAGGTGGGACTCTTTAGGATCAGCCTGAAACCTAGCACAAAGACAGACACTAAACATGATATCGGGTCGGCTAGCAGTCAGGTAAAGCAGTGAACCTATTATCCCTCTATACTTCTTCTGATCAACAGATTTTCCATTTGAATCCTTATCTAACTGAACTGAGGAGGGCATGGGAGTATTGATTGGCTTGGCTTTGTCCATTTCATATTTCTTCAAAATGTCCTTAGTGTATTTTGATTGATTGAGAAAAGTTCCATCATCCGTTTGCCTTATGCTAAACCCCAAAAAGTAGGACAATTCTCCCATCATACTCATCTCAAACTCTTTACTCATTGTTTTAGAAAACTCTTCACATAAGTATTTATCAGAAGATCCAAAAATTATATCATCAACATAGATCTGGACAATGAGTAAGTCATCTCCTAATCTCCTCAGAAAAAGGGTGGTGTCTACGCTCCCCTTAACAAACTCTCTTTCTAACAGGAATGTGCTAAGCCTCTCATACCAAGCTCTGGGTGCCTGTTTCAATCCATATAAGGCCTTTTTTAATTTATAGACATGACTTGGATATTGGGAACTCTCAAAACCTGGGGGTTGTTCTACAAAAACATCTTCTTTAATTACCCCATTTAAAAAGGCACTCTTGACATCCATTTGAAACAGCTTAAATCCCTTATAACAGGCAAAGGCTAGTAGCACTCTAATGGCTTCCAATCTAGCTACAGGGGCAAAAGTTTCCTCAAAATCTATCCCTTCTATCTTAGGTCTTTCTACTAACTCCCAAACATCATTCCTTACAAATTGATTCAATTCTTCCTGCATAGCTAAAATCCAAAATTCATCCGACAGTGCTTGATTGATGTTGGTGGGTTCAGTCATTGAGATAAAGGCAGAATGGTTTACTTCCTTCTTAAGTCCATGCCTAGTCCTAACACCTTCAGAAGGGTCTCCTAAGATCAGTTCTTTAGGATGACTCGAAGAATATCTCCAATCTCTAGGCAATGGGGTTTGAGGTTCTACCCTTTCCTCCAAATTTGTATTTCCAACTCCTTGGGTAACCTCAACAATCTCTTCATCTTCTACTTCAGATCTAGACTCCTTAGGATCAGATTCATCAAACACTACATGGGTTGTTTCTTCCACCACCAAAGTCCTCCTATTGAACACCCTAAAGGATTTCCCCACACTTGAATATCCTAAGAACACTCCTTCATCAGATTTGGGGTCAAATTTTCCTAAGGGTGACTTCCCGTTGTTTAGAATGAAAACCTTACAGCCAAAGACATGGAGGTGGGACAGATTTGGAGTTCTACCCTTAATGATCTCATAAGGTGTCTTGTTCAGTTTGACTCTCACATTCACCCTATTCAGCACATAACAGGCAGTGTTCACCGCTTCAGCCCAAAAGTATTTTGGAAGTGAATACTCGGCAAGCATGGCTCTAGCGGCTTCCACTAAGGTCCTGTTCTTCCTTTCAGCTACCCCGTTCTGCTGAGGGGTCCTAGGAGCTGAAAAATTGTGACTAATCCCATGATTCTCACAAAAACTTCCAAATCTTTCATTTTCAAACTCCCCTCCGTGATCACTATGGATGGTAATAATCTCACATCCTAACTTCTTCTGAATCCAAGTAGAGAAAGATCTAAACTCATCAAATGACTCAGATTTGTGTGACAAAAACTTAACCCAAGTGAACCTTGAATAATCATCAACAATCACAAAACCATAGACTCTCCCCCCTAAGCTGGCAGTGCTAATGGGTCCAAAGAGGTCCATGTGAAGAACTTCTAAAGGTCTAGAGGTGCTAATGTCCTTAACAGAGTGAAAAGAGGACTGGACTTGCTTCCCCAACTGACAGGCATCACACAGGTGATCCTTAGTGAACTTAAGCTTGGGCACACCTCTAACTAAGTCCTTTTGGGTGACTCTCCTAAGGGTTTTCATACTGGCATGACACAATCTCCTATGCCATAACCAAGACTCATCAGCAGCAGTTTTTAAGCAAATTGAATTATCAGATTTAATGCTACTTACATCCAGCTTGTAGACGTTGTTGATCCTTTGCCCCTGCAAAACAACTTCATCATTTAAGCTTAAAATACAGCCAGTGGGCAGGAATTTGATGCTGTATCCCTTGTCGCAGAGTTGACTGATGCTCAGCAGGTTGTGTTTCAGTCCATCTACAAGCAAAACATTATCAATCATAAAGTTCTTTGAATCACCAATTATACCTGTGCCTACCACCTTCCTGGTGGTGTTATCTCCAAGTGTAACCTTGCCTCCAGCTCTGGCCTCCAGCGAAATGAACTGATTTGCATCTCCAGTCATATGTCTAGAACATCCGCTGTCCAGGTACCACATGCTCTCACGAGGTCTTGTGTGAGAGCACACCTACAAAATCATCAAATGTCAGTCTTAGGAACCCAAACAGGTTTGGGTTCCATCTTATGAAAAGAAGAATGCGATGCATGCGTGCTGTGCTGTGCAACAGGCAGTTTGGGTCTCCACACCCAATGTGTACTACGGTGAACAGTACAAGTGTGTGATATGTGTCCTAACATGCCACATGAAAAACATCTAACACCAGGAAAAGGATTAACTAAACGTCGTGAGTGATAGTGCCTCTTCCTAGTAGTGTATGAAACATGCTTTGAAGAACTTGCAACAGAATTTTTAAAAGGTGGCGGTGCATAAAATTGTTCAAAAGTAGGCGGTGTTTTGTTATTTTCAAAAGAACTGATTTTTACTTTCAAAAACTCAATGTGTTTGTTTAAACTTCCAATTTCAAACGTTTTTGCACTTTCAGTACTTTCTAACTCAGATGCCAAATCATTCACTTTCTTAAAAGCAAGTTCTAATTCAACATGCGCTGTTTTTAACAAGTTATGCTCAACAATTAAATCAGAATATTTTTTATTCAGTTCATCAAACTCATCTAGTAAAGACATGTGATTGCTATCAATGGTGGAATGATCCTTAATCAACACTTCATGCTCTTTTTGCAAAGTCAGATAATCTAGTTTCAAACTAGCATGGGTTTTCTTAAGCTTCCTATACGATGTATGAATCTTTTCAGAAACTTCAAATAACTGATCGTAAGTAAGCTCACATACCTCTTCCTGATCGGACTGACCAGGGTGATCATCAGCCATCAAACACAAGTTTGTTTCCTCCTCTTCAGCTTCAGTCTCAGAAGAGTCGGATGCAGAGTCTGCCCAGAACGCCTTCTGAATCCGCTTCTTGTCCTTTCTATACTTTGGTTTCTCCTCACCCTTCTCCTTGCTTGAGTGAGCTTTAAGTGTTGGACAATCAGCCTTAATGTGTCCGGGCTTCCTGCATTCAAAACAAACCGATTCAGATGAACCCTTAAAGTTTTTATTGAACTTACCCTTGTTCCACTTCTGATGGTTCTTATGTTTCTTCCTTAGAAAGCTTTTGAATTGCCTTGTGATTAAGGCAACATCATCGCTATCAGACCCGGAAGTGCTAGCATCTGAATCTTTGGCCTTTAGTGCCACTGTCTTCTCTTTCTTGCGTTCACCTGCATCAAGTTGCCTTTGGTTCACCCCTTGCTCGTAAGCAATGAGTGATCCAAGTAAGCTGTCAATAGAGTAAGTATTTAAATCTTTGGATTCAGTAATAGCAGTAATCTTAGCATCATAAGAAGCAGGCAAACATCTAAGAATCTTGTTCACTCTTTCGTAGTTGGTAAGTTCTCTACCTAAAGCATGCAAAGAGGTAACAATCTGAGTGAACCTTGTGTACATTTCTGAAATAGTCTCACTAGGTTTCATGCGAAAAAGTTCGTAATCATGTAATAAGATGTTTAACCTAGACTGTTTGACTTCAGTTGTACCTTCATATGTTATACATAATCTATCCCAAATCTCTTTTCCCGTTGTACAAGTAGAAACACGCATATAGTCCTCAGATTTTAAAGCACAAAAGAAACAGTTCAAACATTTGGCATTTAACTGTGCTAAATCACGATCATCAAACGTCCAATCAGCAAATGGCAATTCAGTTTTCACATTGTTAATCATTCGAAAAGGTGGTTCGTATCCGTCCTTAACTAACATCCACATGCGATAATCAATAGACTGAAGAAAAGTAGACATGCGTGTTTTCCAAAAATCAAATGGAATGTTATCAAACAACGGTGGTCTAGTTATAGAATAACCTTCAGCAGTATTACGATTGTTACAGTTAGCCATTGGATCAAATTCAAAAGTTTTTAAACAGAAATTTTGAATCCCGCTCTGATACCACTTGAAAGTTCGAAAGGGATGTTAAGCCCTAGTGAACTAGTCCCGAGGCTAACCAAGAGGGGGGGTGAATTGGTTATTTAAAAATTTCACGATAACTACAAAAATCTTTTCGATACTTAGCAGCGGAAACAAGTAAACAATAACGAAAAGATCAACCAACGATATTCACCCAAGCAGTTTATATTGAAAAGTAAAATGCAAAACTGAATCAGAAAAGCAAACCAGATTTTATAGTGGTTCGGTCAACTTGACCTACGTCCACTCCCCGGAGCCTCCCCTCCGGGTATTGCACTAAACGAAAGTGACTCTCCTTTTGCTCCCACAGCAAGGCGGAGAAGCCTGTACAAAACACCTCCTTTTCACCACACGGTGAGGCAGAGAACCCGACCTCCTTTCGCTTCCTCCTGAAGCGGGCAGAGAACCCACGAACTCCTTTCGCTTCCTCCTGAAGCGGGCAGAGAACCCGGATCTTCTTGCGAACGATCCTCCCACGAAGAACACCGACTAGACGACAGACGACGAGCGGAGAAGACGACTCTGATCCGTGCTTGGAGCAACCTTAGTGAATCCCTCACTAACTCCCCCTCACAAGATCTCTTCTCTCTCTCCCAACTCTCTCTCTCTCTAGGATTTCTCAGGGAAGGAAGGCAGCAAAAGATTTTTCCAAATCTAGGAAAAAGTTCTTTTAAAGGAGGGCTTAAAATTTGCCCTAAATCTCAACTTGTCGGCCAAGATCGTCCAGGACGATCGGTAGATCGTCCTGTACGATCAGTTCAAATTCAGCTGTTTCAGCCTGGACGATCTGGCTCTTCTGGACGATCAGTAGAAAAAGTTGTTCATATCGTCCCGTACGATCCTGCGATCGTCCGGGACGATTAGTTCAAATTGAAGGAAATCGTCCAGAAGACAGTTCGGGTCGTCCAGAGAAAACTGCGCTGGACGACCAAAAAATGACTTGATCGTCCCGGACGATAGGGTAATCGTCCGGTACGATTAGTTCAAAAAGGCCCCAAATCGTCCTGTACATAGTTCTGGACGTACAGCTGAAATGCACAAGACGATCACGATCGTCCGGGACGATCCTGCGATCGTCCAGGACGATGTGATCGTATCAATTAAACATTAATTGCTTTCCTTAATTACCAGACTAATTTAGGCATGATTGTAGTGAATCGTCCAGGCCGATACACGTATCGTCCGGGACGATCAGACCAAAATACTTAAAATAAAACTTGCCTAACTTAATCTGGCGGCTGAGAATTTCTTATTTGGGAATATCGTCCCGTACGATCCGTAGATCGTCCGGGACGATCGGCTCAATCAGTCCTTCTTAACTTAGTCGCCCTAATTAGGGTTTCTGTTTTAACTGGATCGTCCAGGACGATGTGGGTATCGTCCAGGACGATCTGAACAAAATTGCAACAGAAACTCTAATTCAGTCAATCTCTCCCTCTGAGTGTGTGTGTGTAAGGTTACTTAGCTAGGGAATCAGTTACATTACAATTGACTCAATAAAAAGAAAAATCATACATTTGACACACTTGGACCCGATCTTGAGTTGGCTTGAGTGGCTCGCGGTCTTTTGTGCCTGAAACAGATTAGCCAAGCAAAACACACTGGAAATATGTTTGTCATCATCAAAACCAGATTTGCAACATTAAATTAACATAAAATTTCTGCAGGTGGTTCAGAAAATGCTAAGCCCCCTTAAAATTAAAAAGAGCATGGCCAAGTGTGGCTGATAAATTTAAATGCGAATATATAACTGCTTGGGAATAATTTTATTATAAATGTCTAGGATAACCTTGCAGGTGTGTTTAGATTTTCTTTTTCTTTCTGGAATGTAATGTAAATGTAATTATTTGTTAAAGTCAAATGTTGTGAAAGTGATTTCAAAGTGGGATATCACACCCAACTTGGAATCCAAAGAGAAAAGAATATCCTTTAAGGGAATATTCTCTTCTATTTGGAAAGCCAAGTTAGGGTGGTTCTAACATCCAAAGAGAAAAGAAAATACCCCTTCGGGGATGAGTTTCTTTTCATTTGGATATCCAGGCCTGGCGGATCTAAGGAGCTCGTAGCGGACCCAAGGAGCTCGTAGCGGATCCAAGAAGCTCGTAAAGGAAAGAAGACAAAGAAGTGACGAATAGAAGAAGACGAAGAAATGAAGATAAGAAGAAAAGTATATCCCATTTTGAAATCACTTGCGTCAGTCTTAGGATTAGAATTCGGGTTTGTTGTCAGTGGTACCCGGCCACTTTACTTTTCAGCAGACCCTGGGTTGTAAATAAACTGGACATTGGACATTATATTTTTTTTTTTGATAATTTAATTTGAGTGTTTATATTGTTTGTGCAGTAGCATTTTTTTAGGACTCTTGCATACCGTGTTTTGTTTTAGCCTAGATAAGAATCAGAGTGTTTTTTTGGTAAGGACCACCATAAACTTTTTCTACTTGAAATTTAAAAATAAAATTTTTTTAGGCTCACATAGAAACTCTAACGAATCTAAGAAGTAAGCTCGGACCGCCGAGAGTCAGCATAATCATATTATTACTTTCTCTTCCTTGTTAGGCACCTCCCCGCCTGCGGGTTCTGGCAGACCACCTGACCTATTAGGGTGCAGTTCTGTCAAGGGGATGTTGTGCAATATCTAGGAAAAAATCTATTTTCTAAGCCTGATTTTAAAACTGCTTCATAAATCATTTTATGCATTCGAGTCAATTAGCATGCATTGCATTAGATACAAATTAAAAGAGTATAAAATTTTAATTTCATTATGCTCCTAGGCATCATTTATCCTACATAAGTAAAGGGGCCAATTAGGATTTGTTTTAGATGTCGGCCCCGATTCCTCAAAACTTAAATAACGTCCCTACCCATCTTTCATAAGAGACTGGATACATGGATTTAAAGCGCCTAGGTGGTTAGCTGGCTCCCCAATCCAGGCCAGGGTAAGTCCAGATTTATATTGCATTAGCTAGGTTCGGGTCGCTACTTTGTAGTACCCAATTTAGTTTTAGGTTCTGAGGCAGATTGCCAAATCTTAAGTCCTCACTCTCTGGGAATATGATCCCAAATTTCTAATAAAATGTCAACTTAAACATCAAAATTTCTCTCTTAAAATGTAAAGCCCAACATAGGGTAGACTGAGGTTACCTCTGAGCTTCTCAGAATTCGGTACCTCCTACTTTTTTTCCTTTGACTCGTTAATAACTGTTCAACGTTGAGCTTTCTCTTTGAAAATTCTTATTTCTTTCCTTGCCTTCTACTTTGTAATCAAAGGGTAAGAAATTACTGTTTTAATCGAGAGTTTTCTTAGGAGTATCCCTCCTAGGATGTAATTAACTATAGGGGCTTGCCCCTATAGGGATTTGAGAACCCCAGATTAAAATAAACCTTATTTTATGTACAAAAGACAAGGGAAAAATCTCTGGGAACGCAGATTATTTTCTAAAACTCATTTTTAATTTTGAATATACTTGTATAATGTTATTTTTGTCTCCCTAGATGATATAACATTCTCCTTGTTATATTCGATCTTAAAAGTGACGAATTTTATAAAACCCATTCTTATTTTTGGATGTCTTGAAGAATATCACGTTCGTCTTTTAAGATGATGTCGTATTCTCCTCGTTGCCTCTAATCAGAAGAGTGGTTGGATTTTTAAAACTTCATTTCTGTTTTTTAAACATATTCTATAGAATTTCATAATCATCTTTCGAGATGATATGTTATTCTCTGAATCGTGTTTGATCACAGAAATGTCATTTTTCAAAATCCTATTTTGATATTGAATCCATTATAGAATATTGTGTCAGTCTCCCGAGATTGTACTTTATTCTTAATGCAGTATTCGATTACAAAATAGGAGAACATAAAATCTGTGTGGCGACATAAATTTTCCCACCAAGTTTTTTTTTTTTTTGGCGATTCCACTGGGGACAACGTAGCCACAATTGATCGAAAGACCGGCGGTACAAAATGCCATTTATCAGTATGTAAGAAAGAGCCCTTCTCTTAATTTGATCTGCAGCAGATTTCTCTCGAGGGAGTTTGTTTTCTTGCAAATAGTCAATGAAAGGTTGTCTCTAGTCAACCGTATCATCATCAATGGCAAGAACAATCTCGCCCTTGAAAGGAAACTTTTTATTGATGTATTCCAAGTCTATAGGAGACAAGATCTTGCGACCTTGAACTTCTATGGAAATGGACTCTTCTTCTATACATGCTAATTCCTTTGCGAGCTTTGCAAGGGCATCCGCCATAGAATTTCTTCCGCGGGGTATCCTATATAAAGTTACACTTGGAATCTGCTCGAGAAGTTTCATAGTGTACTGATGGTACGGAAGAAGTTTAGGTTTCAAGACTTTGTAAATACCAGCAACTTGATTGATGATAAGTTGTGAATCTCCAAAGATCTTGATTTCTCTGATTTCCATTGATATTGCTAATTCTAATCCAGTTATCAGAGCTTCGTATTCGGCCTCGTTATTAGTGCAAGGCTCTAATAAATGGTAAGAATAACGCAACAATCCCTTTTCAGGGGTTATGAAAACCAACCCGATACCGGCTTTCCCTGGGATTACCTCCTGAGGTTCCCTGATCTTTTGTGAAGATGCGGCATCATCAAAATATAATTCCCAAGTATTTCCTTCCTGCTCCTCTAAACTCATAATTTGTTCATCAGGGAGATCATCATTCAGAGGGGACTCAGCAGGGATCGGGTGTGCTGCTAAGAAGTCAGCCACAGCTTGACCTTTGATAGCACGTAATGGTAGAAACGTGATATCAAATTGGAGTAGAAACATTGACCACTTCGCTAAATGCCCTGACAACGTTGGACGAGTCATCAGGTATTGGAGTGGATTGACTCTAGAGATGAGATTGATTTTATGAGCTAATATGTAATGCCTTAATTTTTGGGCAGCAAAAATCAAAGCTAAACAATGTTTCTCAATAGGAGGATAATTAGCTTCAGTTGGTAGAAGTCGTCTACTCAAGTAGTAAAGTGCATTCTCTTTTCCTTCCTCATTAGTTTGGGCTAACAATGCGCCAAGAGAACTGTCTAAAGCTGCGGTGTAAAGTATTAAGGGTTTTCTAGGGATAGGAGCTGCTAAAACTGGTGGTGTTAACAAATACTGCTTTATGCTTTCAAATGCATTTTGGCACTTTTCATCCCAATGAAATCGGGCATCTTTCTTACACAAAGCAGCGAATGGTTGACACCTACCAGACAAGTTGGAAATGAATCTTCGTAGGTATGCCAACCTACCTTGAAGAGATCTTAACTAGGTAAGACTTTTAGGAGGTGGCATATCTAAGATGGCTTTTATTTTGGAAGGATCAATTTCTATGCCTCGGTGTCTCACTACGAATCCTAAGAATTTCTCTGAAGTAACTCCAAAAGCACATTTCAAGGGATTCATCTTTAGATCGTAGCGGTGCAACCTTTCAAAAACGATTCTCAGATCATGAAGGTGGTCTTACCTTTGACGACTTTTGACTACCAAATCATCGATATAACATTCCACCTGTTGGTGTATTAGATCATCGAAGATTCGGGTCATAGCCCGCTGGTAGGTTGCACCAGCGTTCTTAAGTCCAAAGGGCATGACTTTGTAACAGAAGACCCCTATAGGGGTTTTGAAGGCAGTGAATTTTTCATCTTCACGAGCCATCTTGATTTGATTATATCCAGATGAACCATTCATAAAAGAGAAAATTGCATGCTCAGAGGCGATGTCTACCATGAGTTCCGGTATAGGCAACGGGAACTCATCTTTTGGACAAGCCTTATTCAGGTCCCTATAATCGATGCATACGCGAATTTGACCATTCTTTTTCTTTACTGGGACGATGCTAGCCAACCAAGAGGGATATTTTTCCTCTCGAATAAAGCCTGCATCGATTAGTTTTTTGACTTCAGTCACTACTTGTTGTTCAATTTCTAAGCGCATGCATCGTGGGGCTTGCTTGATAGGGATCATGTTGAATTTCAAGTTTATGGACTGCTATTTCTAGAGATAATCAAGGCATCTCGTTATAGCTCCAAGTGAAGCAATCCTTAAATTCTGAAAGCAACTTGACTAAGTTAGTTGACTCATCCTCGTTCAATAAGGCACTTATGAACGTCGGACGTGGATTTTCTTCATTACCAAGGTTAATTTCTTTCAGTTCATCAACAGTTGATTGGATCTCCTCCTCAAGTTCGGGAGGTGCCTCCTTAACTTGAAAGTCATCCGAATCATCTGAAGTTTCTAGACAAAATTTATTTAGAATTTCAATGTCCTTCATAAAGAGACGATCAGATCCTAGATTGTTAGTTATCACCAAGTAGTAATCATCATCATCAAATGGACAAACAGTACTAAAGCCCAATCCTGCCCTTGACTTTGGTTTATATAATTCAGTATTCCAAAGGTTTTCAAAGGACTGAGCTTAACGTTTAGTCCAAGTAGATGGGGTTAGACCTTGCTCAATTAAATTTTTAACACCATAAGGATACCAATCAAAAGGGAGTTCCACTATTTCATTCATCAAAGGATCATCAATGTGTACATCAGTTTCAACATTCTTGCTAGAAGAGGGAATAAACTTAGCAGTTTTACAATCATCGCTCAAAGCAGGTGAAACCTTAACTGCCAACCCGGCTATACTATCTTGAGATAATGGGGTTAGAGCTAAAGTCTTCACATATCCTTTAAGCTTCTCATAGGTAGACAAATCTGAATCATCCTTTATTTTTGCCTTAACTTTATCATCGTCACTGTCGTGTTCCAAAGAGATCTCAAATTTCAGCCTCTTGTTACTATTTTCAGCCTTAGATACACATGATTCATCCTCTGAGTCAGATTCTAAATCAATATGTATCATAGGAGTTTGCTTTTGTATGGTTTCATACGTTGCACTTTCATAATTTTGCCATCCTCTGCCTCTACCTCGCCCCCATTGGGTAATCCTACCACCTCTTTGTGAGGGAGGAGTAGGATGCCAACGGATGCTATCTTCGAGGCAGGGATATTCTTTATCTCTTTTTTCTTCTTTTTCTTTTTCTTTTTCATTTTTCTTTTCAAGTGTAATTTCACTTTTGGCCAATTTGAGATCCTTAGGAACGGTTTGCTTTTTAGGCAAATAATAGGCGGCATCTTCATAAATTCCTACTTCATGAATTGAGAATGGTTGCAAATCTCCCTTAATACAGTGCTCAACACCATCTCTGATGTATTTATTGCACTGATGTAGGGAGGAAGGAACCATCCTATATTCATGAAGCCACGGTCTACCTAGAAGAGCATTAAAAGATGTTAGAGAGTCTATAATATGAAACTTTGCTTCAGTTTTAAATTCTTCAATCTCCAACAACAGAGTAACTGAACCCAAAGCCCTCTCGCCATTTTCGTTAAACCCTCGTAAGATCATTTTGTCTGAACTGAGCTTACAAACATCTATTCTCAAATAAGCGAGAGTTCTGAGAGTCATAATATTAACTGATGCACCAGGATCAACCAGGATACGTGACAATTTGAAGTTGTCTACGTTTACTGTTATGTATAGTGGACGGTTGTGATCAGCCGTCCCTAAACATAGATCTTCATCAGAAAAAGAAATTTCAGGAACTCCTTTGGAACAAAGAGCTTCATCAGGCTGTACAGCTGCTAATTGGGCCATGCAAATATCTCGATCTAGCAGAGCTTTGATTAACGCTTCCCTCATTTCTTTGGAAAGGATCAGAGCATCATAAATGCTCAGTTTGGCAGGCAGCTTCCTGAGGTGAGCTAGGACATTGTAATCGACCTTGGGTATTCCACTCTCAACTGGACCCTGAAGGGGAACAGGCTGAGGTGGAAGAGAAGATTCTGGTTCGTCAACAACTTGCTTCCCTTTATCTCCAGAAGAAGCTTGAGGTGGTAGCACTTTGCCGCTACGAAGTTTGATTTGCACTATCTCTTCAGAAGAAGCGACATGTGGATTATCTACTTTGACCTCAGTTAACTCTGATTGTATTTCTGTTAAATTCTCGGAATCCGACATCTCTGCTTCAATACAGATAGGCGTACCCTACAAATCAAGAGCAGGGGCATCACTATCTGAATAATAGCCAAGAGAATGTTTTAATTCTTCCAAAATTAAATTGATTGTTAAGAGAATCATTTTCAGGTAAGTTTTTCAAGTCATCCGTAACATCGCTATCAGAAATAGAAAGATATACACAGAATCCTTTTTCATTGATTTGACATCATCACATGGAACAAAATAAAAGTCATCTAAGATAAGAGGATTGAGAATAATAGTCTCCCCATCCGCAGAAAACACAACTCTACTGGATACATCACAATCAACACTACTAAAAGCAACAAAACAATCTCTGGTATCCTCCTTCTCCTGAACTGTAGGACCCTGAATGACTTGGGTTCCCTTAAGCTCTGAAGGTGGAGTCATCTCTACATCACCTTCCGGAACTATCAGATCAACCTGGAGAGGCTTCTGAGCTCCCAAAGACTCCTGAAGAGAAGAAAAATAGAGTTTGTTCAGAAATTTCTTTGAGGAACGGGATAAAGCTATATCCTAAGTTGAGTCAGAATTTAAAGAAAAAGCAGGAACAATAGGCTCACCAGTCACACACTTAGCTGATCCCTGCCCCGGATCCACTAAGTATTCTTTGGGAATCACTACAGCTCCTGATCTGATGTTCCTATCAAGCCATTCTTTAAAAGTAACACAGTCTTCAAGCTGATGACCCAACATCTGATGGTAAGGGCAATAATTAAGCTGATCAGACTTACCCACTTCCTCTGGCCTCCTAGGGGCGGGCAATTTAAAGTCTGGCTTTTTCAGAAGATTTTTTAATATCCTCTTTAAAGCCTCCTTTTTAAAGGGGTAAGTCTTGCCAATCAATGCATTAAATTTCTCCCAATTCTCCCTTCTTTCCTCCGAAGTAAGGTAAGGCCGTTGTTGATTAAACTGTGGCTGGGCTTGCGGTGGCGAATACTGTTTCTGATACTGTGGTGACGTATATTGAGGCCTCTGATACTGTTGATTATAAAACTGAGAAGGTGGGTTCTCTACCTGAATTTTTATTGGCTGCTTTCCCTTATCCACAGCTGACACCGTCCCAGATTTCTTCTCAAAGACCTTCTGGGGTTTCAGCTTTTTAGGATCTGAAGAGGACTGATCAGTAAGGAAGGTGAACTGCGAAGCTTCTTCTTGTAAGCTGGAGGCTTTATTGAGCAGTTTTTCAAATGTCTTGATGGTAAATCCTTTCAAAAGAAAAGCTACCGGTCCATAAATGTTCTTAAGTAGAATCTCAATCGCGTGTTGCTCTTGCAATTGAGGTTCGCACTTCATGCTCAAATTCCTCCACCTTAGTATATAATCAACCAGCTTCTCCCCAGGCTTCTGTTTCTCTATGATAAGATCCCCAACTGTAACGTGATGCTGACTGCCTGCAAACCTCTTGACAAACATATTTTCCAGCTCTGTAAAACTGTGCACTGAACCATTGGGTAAGTCTGCATACCAGTCAAAAGCCACCCCTGACAGGCTACTAACAAACTGCCTGAAGAGTAAAGCATCACTTCCTCCAACGTTGCAACAACTGGCTCGGAAGTATGCTATGTGCTGTCTAGGGTTTTCGGTACCATCAAAAATCTTGAATGAGGGGGGCACAAATCCCTTTGGATAGGGAACTGCATCAAACTCCTCTGGGTAGGGCCTACCCTTTGGGGTATACGACGCACTCTGTGACTCAGCTAATGCCTCCCTCACTTGTCTTTCCACCATCTGTTTTAGCTCTTTTGATTGAGAGGCTTTAATCTCTGGATCTGATTGATGCTCTTCTACGGCCTCAATTATCTGTTTCTTTCCTACCACCTGAACAGACTCGGGTTGAGAAGACTCAACCTGTGCTCGTGGTGGTAAAGGAACCTGGCACTGGAATGATGTCATAGTAGCCATCATTTCCTCTATCTTCTTTTCCATACTTGAGATCTGCTCATCTTTTTGTTTTAGCTGTTGTATAAGACGTTGAGTTAAGTTCGACGCAATGCCTTCCTCAACTACGACGTCATGTATTCTAGCATCTTCAGCTTGATCATCATGAGCTGATCCCCTTGTTTCCACCATAAGGACATCGGCTACTGCATCATCTAACATGTCATCTTGATCTAAATCAAAGTTCAATGCATCTTCATCCTCCAGATCTTTAATGTTATTTTTCAGTTCACCTAGCATCTCCTCTATAGACCTTTCGGAAACATAGTGGGGATCAACGGGAACATATCTTTCATAGTCCATATGATCTGGAGGGTTAATTTTACGTTTCTCCTCTACTTCGGGTTTTTCTTCTATCATCTTTTCAGGTGAAGCCACTACCAGAGAAGCAACTTCCTCCTTAGGTCTCCAGATCTTCTTCTCAGCTGATGTTGGAGAGAGTTGGCTTGATGATTCCAACCGCCCTACATCCGGATGAGAAGACGAAGAAGGACCCGTAGAGGGGTGCCTATCTATCTGGGGAGAAGAGTGGACACAAGAGAACCGCTGAACCTTTCTAACTTCTTGAGGTGTCATGGAGGAAGGAGACAGCTGACGACTAGTTTTCTGGACAACATACTGAGTACTCTTAGATTTTCTCGACACATCAGTCAAAATAATATTGTCTGTCTTTCTGTCAGATTTCCTTGGTTCCCTAGGGTATCCATCAGTGAGTGTAGAGATTGCAACAGGTTTGAACTTTCTTTTGCTATCTCTTACCCTCGACTGACCCACTACCCGGGCTCCAGTATTCTTCTGACTCGATGCTTCTTCTTCTATCCTTTCATTAATCATCCTTTTTATATTCCTCAAAAACCTTTCCTTGGTTTGGAAATGATTATCTGCACACTCTTGGACTATTGCCCTTACCATATTCTGAATGTGTGTTTCCTTATCTTTTACTGGCTCAGTGGCAGACTTTCCAACAGCAGTAGGAACTGAACGAGCAATCTTCCTCACATCTTCCTCTCCATCAGCAGCGGAGAGAAGATGGAACCTACTACCACTAAGATGTGGAGAGGTAGGAGGAGTTTGCTCATTCTTAATTGACAGCCCCAATTTTTCCATTCTTCTCTTTGTACGATGATTTTTATTCTCCTCTGAGTTTTAGTCATAATCGTCGACATGTTGGAAGAGGAACCTATTTCAAACTTGCTCGGAGCACTGAAAGGGAGTAACACTGTCTGCTACGACAACTGATTTGAGTTTCTGATCCTGGCTAGGCTGTTCAATTCTAGCAAACACTGAGGGCCTAGGGGCTACAGGGGCAGTCTGAGACCCACATCCCAAAGTGAATTCTAGAACAGGCCTCTGGTTTGCAATTTTAACAGGTGGGACAATAGTGAACTCAGGTCCACTAACAGACAACTGCAAATCCTCAAATTCTTTTCCAAATTTGATTATACTTCCGTCAGCAATAGGATTGTAGGCCAAGTTCATATTATCCGACAAGGAAAAGATTAGTTTACCCGTCATTTTTCCTGAAATTTAAGAAAAAATTTTTGAATTAGTCTTTTGAATAAATTATTTTAATTGCAAAAGCTTAATTGACCCAACCAAATAATTTAAGTCTTATCTCATCGCATATATATCGAGTTATATTAAAATATAACTGCAATACATAATGTTGAGATAAGAATGAATATTATTTAGTGTTTCAATTTTCACTTTAAGAATTTAGACCCAGTGCTAAGTCAAACATCAAGCTACAAAAAAAATGTAACTGCAACGTTCGAGTTAGCACGTAGGGATTTTATTTTCTGATTATTTAGACAAAAAGGTCATTAAAGGAACTTCCCGTCGATATTTTGACGGGGGTCCAAAATAAGACCTCTACAATTTCTTTTAGATACCGGCCAAATTATTCAAGAATGAAATGAATAATATAACCGGCGGAAGAAAGGTAGTTACAACCCATGCCAAACACAAGTATACTACCGATGTAAGGGTATGAATCACTGCTAAAGATGGAGAGAGGATAGTTCCCCAGCGGAGTCGCCAGAAAAACCTTGGTGGGAAAATTTATATCGCCACACAGATTTTGTGTTCTCCTATTTTATAATCGAATACTGCATTAAGAATAAAGTACAATCTCGAGAGACTGACACAATATTCTATAATGGATTCAATATCAAAACAGGATTTTGAAAAATGACATTTCTGTGATCAAACACGATTCAGAGAATAACATATCATCTCGAAAGATGATTATGAAATTCTATAGAATATGTTTAAAAAATAGAAATGAAGTTTTAAAAATCCAACCACTCTTCTGATTAGAGGCAACGAGGAGAATACGACATCATCTTAAAAGATGAACGTGATATTCTTCAAGGCATCCAAAAATAAGAATGGGTTTTATAAAATTCGTCACTTTTAAGATCGAATATAACAAGGAGAATGTTATATCATTTAGGGAGACGAAAATAACATTATACAAGTATATTCAAAATTAAAAATGAGTTTTAGAAAATAATCTGCGTTCCCAGAGATTTTTCCCTTGTCTTATGTACATAAAATAAGGTTTATTTTAATATGGGGTTCTCAAATCCCTATAGGGGCAAGCCCCTATAGTTAATTACATCCTAGGAGGGATACTCCTAAGAAAACTCTCGATAAAGCAGTGATTTCTTACCCTTTGATTACAAAGTAGAAGGCAAGGAAAGAAATAAGAATTTTCAAGGAGAAAGCTCAACGTTGAACAGTTATTAACGAGTCAAAGGAAAAAAAGTAGGAGGTACCGGATTCTGAGAAGCTCAGAGGCAACCTCAGTCTACCCTATGTTGGGCTTTACATTTTAAGAGAGAAATTTCATGTTTAAGTTGACATTTTATTAGAAATTTGGGATCATATTCCCAGAGAGTGAGGACTTAAGATTTGGCAATCTGCCTCAGAACCTAAAACTAAATTGGGTACTACAAAGTAGCGACCCGAACCTAGCTAATGCAATATAAATCTGGACTTACCCCGGCCTGGATTGGGGAGCCAGCTAACCACCTAGGCGCTTTAAATCCATGTATCCAGTCTCTTATGAAAGATGGGTAGGGACGTTATTTAAGTTTTGAGGAATCGGGGCCGACATCTAAAACAAATCCTAATTGGCCCCTTTACTTATGTAGGGTAAATGATGCCTAGGAGCATAATGCAATTAAAATTTTAGACTCTTTTATTTGTATCTAATGCAATGCATGCTAATTGACTCGAATGCATAAAATGATTTATGAAGAAGTTTTAAAATCAGGCTTAGAAAATAGATTTTTCCCTAGAGATTGCACAACATCCCCTTGACAGAACTGCACCCTAATAGGTCAGGTGGTCTGCCAGAACCCGCAGGCGGGGAGGTGCCTAACAAGGAAGAGAAAGTAATAATATGATTATGCTGACTCTCGGCGGTCCGAGCTTACTTCTTAGAGTCGTTAGAGTTTCTATGTGAGCCTAAAAAAATTTTATTTTTAAATTTCAAGTAGAAAAAGTTTATCGTGGTCCTTACCAAAAAAAACACTCCGATTCGTATCCAGGCTAAAACAAAACACGGCATGCAAGAGTCCTAAAAAAAACAACTGCACAAACAATATAAACACTCAAATTAAATTATCAAAAAAAAAATATAATATCCAATGTCCAGTTTATTTACAACCCAGGGTCTGCTGAAAAGTAAAGTGGCCGGGTACCACTGACAACAAACCCGGATTCTAATCCTAAGACTGACGCAAGTGATTTCAAAATGGGATATACTTTTCTTCTTATCTTCATTTCTTCGTCTTCTTCTATTCGTCACTTCTTTGTCTTCTTTCCTTTACGAGCTTCTTGGATCCGCTACGAGCTCCTTGGGTCCGCTACGAGCTCCTTAGATCCGCCAGGCCTGGATATCCAAATGAAAAGAAACTCATCCCCGAAGGGGTATTTTCTTTTCTCTTTGGATGTTAGAACCACCCTAACTTGGCTTTCCAAATAGAAGAGAATATTCCCTTAAAGGATATTCTTTTCTCTTTGGATTCCAAGTTGGGTGTGATATCCCACTTTGAATCACTTTCACAACATTTGACTTTAACAAATAATTACATTTACATTACATTCCAGAAAGAAAAAGAAAATCTAAACACACCTGCAAGGTTATCCTAGACATTTATAATAAAATTATTCCCAAGCAGTTATATATTCGCATTTAAATTTATCAGCCACACTTGGCCATGCTCTTTTTAATTTTAAGGGGGCTTAGCATTTTCTGAAGCACCTGCAGAAATTTTATATTAATTTAAATCTTTAATTTGCCCCCTTTTTATTTAGCCCTGCACGAGCATGGCCACCTGCATAAGATTCTGTGAGCATCCAGATCGTTCCTAACCTAGGGATAAACTATCGCCCATCACATCATATCACAGAGAGCAATAAAAGTAAACAAACACTCAATGTCAATCATATAAGCATGTAATGAAAATCGAGAAGCCCGTCACACAACAGCAAGAAAGTAACACCGGCCTAACCTAGAGCTAGAGTCGGTTGTCCTAGCAAACAAATCTAAGTGTGTGCGGTAGGCTGGGTGGTTTGGATATATCCTGAGTTTATTATTAGTTAAAGTTATCTAATATATTTAAATTGATTTGTTGAAAGGTCAAAGGGAATTTTAGTTCAGATTTAAGTTTTAGTATCTTTACTATTTTAAATTTTTGTTTTAGATTGAATTTTGATTGTTAAAGTTGATTAATAGGATTTTGTTATTTAGTCATTTGAATTAACATATTTTCTTTTATATCATTTAATTTAACAACTTACTGAATCTTTGACGATTTATTAGACTTTTAGACTACTATATATCTCAATCAATTTTCTTTTAAAGATGTTTTATATTATGCTTATAATTGATTTTTGAAAAGACTTTAATGAATATAGTTTAATTTTTAAAGGGCTTTTTATTTTGGATTATGTCTATTATTTAAATTTATTCTCATTTTAGGTGTATTTTGTATTCTGAGTTTAGTTTTACTTTTAATGGATTTTATTTAATTATTATTATTTGATTATGAGGTGATTAAAATGTTAATTAAACCCAATTTTAGATTTATGTTCAAGTTGAATCTTTAGTGGTTGTGTTTGTTGATTATGACTTAATTATTTAAAAGTTATATGATTTTCGTATATTTTTATCCAAGTTATTATTGGTGTGTTTGAAATTTTTTGTTAAATGATCGTTTAAATTTGATTAGCCTAATTAAAGTTATATTTAATAATGAACACTAAGCCTAAGGAGAATGTCACTAAGTTTTCTATGTTCTGTGTTTCTACCCTAAAGTGTGCAGGCATCCTAAGTCTAAGTTCTCTAGACTCAATCCTTAATTTTTATCCTTGGATGTCACTAATGTTATATGGAATGAAAAGAATTTTGTTATCACTAACCCTTAGGACCTTTGTGCACGTGTAAAGAGGTTTAATGATCTAAAATACAAATAAATAATCCTAATAAAATTGAAGTTGCTACGGGGACCTAGAAGGGAAGAGTTCGCACAAAACACACCACGGCCTCCTAGGGGCTTTCTAAGTTTTAAGAAAACTTAAAACACCGGGGGGCTATGACCCGGTTGGAGTTACGCCCGTACGCACCTCTACCCCCCGGGCTGGATAGAGGCGACTGAGACCTTTGATCTGCTTCCCTCTTGTTCACTTGATTGGTACCGTTCCTCACAGTTCATGCAAATAAAGACAAGAAAATAGTGATTAGAAGCACATTTAATGATTAACAGTAAAATAATTGAAATTTACTAAAAATAAAGACGTACCGTTCTTCGAGCTTGAAGACCGGCACAAGCTGTTTACCTTTTAAATTGTTCCCTTTTTGAAAGCATACTATTTATTTTTCCAACATTCACCTCGAGGCACAAGAAGGGAGAAGTAGAAGAAAGAGAAAGAGAGGGGGTAGAGAGAGAGAAAGAGAGCTTTTGCTTTTCAACACTTTCACTTTCTAATAACCACTCAATTAACTCAAACTCCAACCAACACACTTTTCATCTCCTAACAATCTAAGTTCACTTTTCTCTCTTTCACACACCTCATCTATCCAAAACACCTCCACCTTTAACAATCACTCACTTTAAAACACCATTCGGCACACATACTTTCCAAAAACACACGCTTTCCAAAAACACACACTTTCAACCTCAAACATACATAAACAGCAAAATACTTTACCTTTTGAAATCTCACAATTCACTCTTCATTTCCTTACACATCACCTTTTAAAACAAATACATTTTTCACATTTCAAAACATACACCTTTCTTTCAACACAAGCACTTTTCAAAACACTTTTCCTTTCAATGTCAACATTTTCACTTTCACAAAACTCACTTTTTACCTTTTCAAACATACAAACCACTTTCCAAAATCCAATACTTACTTTTTACCTTTCCCACACAATATTTTTCCAACCTATACTTTCATCTCTTAACAATCTAACTTTCACTTTTCACTCTTTCGCACACTTTGTCTTTCAACACATACACTTTCAATTTCCTTTCCAAAACACATATAATCTTCCTTTTAAAAGACATGCTCATCAAAAACACTTACTTTCAAAAACTCCATATCTCACTTCTCATCTTTCCTACACAATACCTTTCAACACACACACACACACACACACACATTTCCCAAAAGAAAAAACAAACACTTCTACTTTTAAAACATACACTTCCACTTCCTTCTCGTACCACACACTTTATTTTTCCCACTTTTACATTTTTCAACTCTCAAAATAT
The DNA here is from genome assembly GCA_019925795.1 of Dendrobium chrysotoxum. NCBI lineage: Eukaryota > Viridiplantae > Streptophyta > Magnoliopsida > Asparagales > Orchidaceae > Dendrobium > Dendrobium chrysotoxum. The sequence continues at coordinate 32,167,578 of CM034301.1, read as the reverse complement.
ATACAAACGGTACAATTCCACTTTTCAAACACACATACACATGCCGCTTTACCTTTTAAAGATCACACACTACACTTCTTGTTTCAACATACACTTTCATTTTTCGAAGAAACACATATTAATTTCTGAATTATACACACATTTTATTTTCTCAAAATTTCCACATCACACCTCTCAAAGTTCACTCGTTTTACCTTTAGCACTCACACTCACATTCATAAATCACCCTTCAAAATATACACCATTACACATTTCCCATTTCAAAATATACACCTTCCAAAATATCTCATTTCCCAAAACACACGCAAGTCACTTCCTCGAAAATCATACACGTTTACTTTTCGAAATACAATCTTACACAAATTTTCATCACAATGGATTATAATTGCAAATGAAAGAGAAGGGAATGTTCACACATTTCCTTCCAAACAAACTGAGATATCTACCAAACATATATCAACTTCACATAAAATCAAATGAATGCTCTCCAATTCATTTCCCCAAAAATACTTTACAAGAGATCTATTTATGAATGCTTGCCATTGAACGAGAAAAGAATATGAGTGCTTTCTGACATTTCTCCAAATTGTACTCACTTTTATGAAAATTTATACATGCTCGTAAGTGGGAAAATAATATGATTGTTTTGGCTAAATGTCCTTCATAGTAACCAATAAAGTACAAGTGTATGTATAAGAGTCTTACAAACTAATCATGAAATAATTTGTCTATGGAATCATGTATGGCTTTCTCCAAACGACACATGAAATAGTAATATACGTGTCAACATCCAACATAAACATAAACCTTTTGTATAATGTATTGATGATGTCATGAATGGCTATCAAGTTGAAAGAAAATCATCAATCATCGTATCTTGCTTTGTTTTCAAACACATGCTAATCTCAAAGAAGTAATAAATGTAATTCCAATCCTTTTCCAATTAAAGACAGTAAGCTTTATCAATCTGCTATTATTACTCTCAAAAGCCAAATACATAAAGATAACATTGATTACTTAACCTACTTTCGTTACATCTTTTGATGTCAAAATAACGACAAGAGTCAGGAAAATAACGTGGTTATTAAAGTATACAAAATAGAACAATGCAACCATACAACTCATAGGCCCAAAATCATTTTATGTTAAGAGTAAAATTATCTGATCAAGAAGGGATGATCCAAATAACTCATGAATTTCAAAATTCATTTAGGGAATTTTTGAACATGATTTTGCTTTTAACTTTGGCATATCAACGTCCTCTCCAAATGATAATAGAAAGCCCCAAACATTCCCTTTTTCATCAATAAAAACTTTTTTCAAAATAATAATGAACTTATAAGATCATTCTATGCAAGAGAAGAAGACTCTAAAAACAATATCCTCCAAATTTCCAAAGAATGAATATCAGATTTCAAGGAATGAAGAAAATTAAATCTTAATTTCTTGTTTCAAAAGAAATGAGAATCACCTTATTCTTGATCATTTGATGGTTAATGAGAGAAAGGAAATATGGAGGTGAAGAAGAGCATATACCAATATGTAGGAGGAGGCCGGCTAGGGTTCTTGCTTGGTTCGAAACAATGAGAGACGGAGGCAAGGGCAGGTCGGCGGCTCGGCTAGGGCTTGCGACAGGGGCGTCCGGCCTTGGCGTCGTGCGGAACAGAGAGGCGACGAAGAGGGGTGGGCTGGAGTATTCGGACCTGAGGAGGAAAGCGACGGGCTGGGGGGGTTTCGCCTTGACGTCGCACGAAGCAGAGAGGGAGTTCCGAACTGGAGAGGAGACGGGCTTTCGTTCTGTGTGTGCGAATGAGAGAGTGGGGCAGTTTGGGTTTGTTTTGCGAATTTGAGGGAGGGGAGATCGTGGGGGAAGTTTGGTTCTAACTGTACCCTCTCTCTCTCTCTCTCTCTCACACACATTTTTTTTAAAAAAAAAAATCAAAGGTTTGGATTAAATCTTGATCTAAAGAAGGATCTAAAGGCTGAGATTTAAATTTAATTTTTAGAAGAATTTGGAGACATAATTTGGATACATAGAGTTGAATCAAATTAATTAGAATTAGATTTGAGCTCAATTTATCGAGTCGATGTGGGCTAATCGGGGTTGTCGGCGTTAAATTAAACTCAAGTCGAGTTTATTTAACTCGGCATTGCGTCGATTTGCGTCGACACACTTTGGGATGAGCTGATTTAATTCAAATCATTTTGAAATTGATTATATATTTTTTTATTGATTGAGGTCGATTTGATTAAATTAGGTTCGCTTAATGTAAAGTTTAATGAATTTTATTTTGGTTTTATTTTATTGATTTCAAATGGTTTAATTTAATTTGGGCTGAGTCGGTGCTATGTTATTAGGTATCCACCTAAGAGAAATCCTAAGGGCGACGTCTATACTAGGCTATGAAGACCTAGGTACTAGAGATTAATTCTAGGGAAATTGACCTCGAATAATGAGGTCAACACTTATATCTAAATTAGTGAATCTTCGTGTATTTCAAAAATATGTGCTCTTGAGCCATTATATGCCTTATATATATATAACTTTCCTTGATGCCACATGATAGTAAATCTTTATGTCTTGTATTGATAAATTCCCACATGCTTTATGTGTAATCTTTTCATATGTGTTGCAATAGTAAATTCTCATGCTTGATATTATTAGATTTCTCATGATTCATGTGCAGTCGCTCTCCATGCTTCATGGTAGAAAATTCTTCTAATGCTTCGTGCTCTATAGTGCTAAGCATGTGTTAGATAAGTGCAAATATTGAATCGTTTATTATTTAAATTCTTATTTATTTGTATTTCTTCTTGAATAGCTTCTACGCTCACCCAATCTTTCTCTCATTTTGTGTTGTTTTTGTGAGGTACTACTAGGAGAGCCAAAGCGAGAAACAACTGGAGAGCAGACGAAGGAGCTTGGATAATCGGATCCGAGCATCAGTAGCCCCCATTCATTCTAGTGGGGATACTACGGGCGATACCACCGGGTTGTAGCCCCAGGTGTAGTGAGTTTCCTTAAAACTTAGACAGCCTTTAGAGAACCTTTCTGCGTGTACGTCCCTCTACCTTTAGGACCCTGTAGAAACTTCAATTCTTAGGTTATTTTCTTATCTTATTTTATTATAGATCCTTGAACCCAGTTACACACATGCGAGTGTCTAAAAGGTTAGAAACCAATCTCTTTGCAACATATACAACACTAGTGACACCTAAGGACAAAAATTAAGGACTAAGTCTTAGAAAACTTAGATTTAGGATACATGCTCCCTTAGGATAGAAATACTAAACATAAAAATTTAGTGACACGCTATCCTAGGATTAGTTTCCTTTAATTAATTAATAAAATAATAAAATCAATCATAACTAAATCAGAAATGCATTAAAACACTTACCCCTTAATTAAGCTATAACCAACATACGAAGTCACTAGGAGGTAAAATTTGAACATAAACTTGAACTAAATCTAATTAAAATATTAATCACCTCTTGATCAAATATTAACTAAATAAAATTTATCAAAATAAACTCGAATTCTAGGAGTTATAAAATTAGGAAATAAACTTAACTCGAGCCTAAATGACCCTTAATTGCCTCAAACTTCTAAAATCCAAAACTTTGCGTGGGAAACTCCAAATCCAGCAAACTCAAAGGCATTCAACTCACATTAGGGTCTAGTATTTATTAAAAATATTAAGATTCCAGAAATAAACTAAAATCAAAAAGTCAACAATCCGGTCAAACTTAGTTCAAAACAAGACCAAAACTTCAGAAATTCATAACTTTGGATAGAAGAATCCAAATTGGGCATGCTAACTGTCTAACTGATCAGGTTAAAGCCTAGTATTTTCTAAAAATATTAGCTATTCACAAATCCCTTTTAATCAAAAAGTCAATTTTGAACCGTCCTTTTGCCTAGTGTATAGGTGGACCCCGAACCTCCTAAAACTCACTAATGCAATTTAAACTTTAAATATTGTCAACCTAAGCATTAAAACTGACCTACACATCAAATCAACTAAAAAGGATCCTAATTCACTAATATCTATACTTTAATTAAAACTTCCTCTTCAGACCTTCAACAAACCCAGATAGTAGGCAATTGTAACTAACTACCCAGCTTAGGATCTACCTCAGCCACACAGGCTTCTACACACACTGTAGAATTGTTTGCTAGGGCACCACTTCTAGACTTAGGTTAGGCTGGTGTTTACTTTTCCTGCTGTGTGCCGAGCTTTTTTTCAGATTTCATTACATGTTGTGAGTGAACTATTGATGTGTTTGCTTACTTTTACTGCACTCTGGGATTGATGTGATTGCACGATAGACTACCCATAGGTTAGGATCGATCTTGATACTAATAATATTTTCTGTAGGTGGCCATGCTCATGCAGCGCTAAATAAAAAGGGGGGCAATAATCATGATTTAAATATTAATGCTGTTTTATGCAGGTGCTTTAGAAATTGCTCAGCCCCCCTAAATAAATGAGGGCTAATTAAAAAATTATTAAATTGCTACAGGTGCTCCAGAGCTTGCTTAGCCCTCAAAATAATTAAGAGCATGGCCACGTTTGGCTGGCATGAATGTTTTCTTTACATGTGTCAATAACTGCTTGGGATGAAATATTAACTGCTTGGGATGATTTTCACTAGGATAACCCTGCAGGAGAGTCTAGATTTACTGCTTTCATTTAATGTAATTACTTGTAACCTGGTATAGAGTTGTGAAAGTTTATTTTGAGTGGGGATACTGAATCCAAAGGTTGGATCCCAAAGAGAAAAGGACACCCAATATAAGGATAGTCCTTTTCTATTTGGAATCCAAATTTGGATCATTCCACTACCTGAGGAGTCCAAGAAAGCTTAGATCCAAGGAGTCCAAAGAAAAGGAGATCCGAGTAGTCCAGGAAAGAGGAGATCAAGAAGATAAAGAGCAAGAGTATCCCACTCAAAAATAACTTGCGTCTATTTTAGGATTAGAAATCCAGGTTGTTGGCAGTGGTGTCCGGCCACTTTAATTTTCTGCAGACCCTGGGTTGTAATTAAGGGCAGTTGGCCTATGGACATTTAATTGATTTGTTTAATTATATATTATATTATTTGATGATGATTGCATATAGGTTGTATGATTTTTATAGTTTATTGGCGATCTGTATGCCGCTTTTATTTTAGCCTGAATTTCGTTAAGCTCTCTAAGGACTAAAACTTTTTCTACTCGCAATTAATATTTAAAGTTTTAAGGTTTAAGCAATTTAAAAACTTAACAACCTAGGGAATTGCCGGAATCGTCCGGGGTCGCATGCATATTAATGCATTTTTTTCTCTCCTTCTATAAGACACTTCCCCGCCTATGCGTAGAGTCCGGATAATCTGACCTATGAGGATGAGGTGCCAGATTTGGGGAAGCCCAGTCTAATTCTAAAAATTATTTTTATAAGCCTTTTTTTAAACTCCTGTGCATATCTGATTTGGACACTGAACCAGCATGCATTGCATTAGAAATCAACTAAATCAAAATTTTAATTGCATTATTTATAGGAGCATTCACCCAACATCAGTCTGGGGCCATTTAGGAAATCCTCTAGACGTCGGCCATACTTCCAAGAACTATAACCTACCTACCCATCTTTCATAAATGACTGGACAGCATGGTTTTAAAGCGATTAGGAGGTTAGCTGGCTCCCCCTTTCAGGCCGGGGTAAGTCCAGATTTTGCATTGCATTAGCTAGGACACGGGTGTTAGTGTTACGTAGAACACTAAACCCATTAGATTTAGAATTCAAGGCTACTATTATTCTGTAGTACGCCTCATCAGTAGGTAGGTCTTCTGTCTTTCAGAGACCATAAGCCTACATATCCGCGTCACACTGATGACGCCATCTCCATCCTTCTCTCCTGCATCCTCTAAGTGCATGACTTTTAGTTTCTCCAATTTCTTCTCACTGCCTTAGTCCCCCCTGGATGCTAATATGAGCCGTGTATGTTAACTAAGCCAGTTTGAGCCCTTCTTCTCCTTTGAGTAAGATTTCTTAGTCTCCACCCTATGTGCAAATCCCAATTTAGAAAGAATAATGTATAATCCTTAATCGAGAGTATTCTCAGGCCCTGGCTTGAGATGTAATTAACCACGGGGGCTTGCGCCCGTGGGAAACCGTATCCCACTCTCAAATAAACCTCATTCGAGCTAATGTATCAGGTTTGGGAAACCCGTTGTGATTAGATCATACATATTGTTATCCATCGGGGTGTGCTGGTGAGAGCCACTATCCTCAATGGTTAATCATATGTGTGATCGAATTTTACCTCCCATTGGCCAAATACTGTCTCCCTTCGTGGGGTTGCGGTATTTGTTGTGTCCTTTCAGAGGTCCATAGGTTTCTGGCGACCATGGTGGGATAGGTTTCTCTCTCCATCTTTGGATCTTTGGATTCTATCTTATTTCTTTCTTGTGGTACTTCGTGTTTGTACTCCTAGTTTGGTCCGTCCTACTCTTAGTTAGGTTTTTCTTTCTACTCCACTCTTTTCT